>APFE030288337.1:165840-218635 GCA_000404065.3 Pinus taeda | reverse complement strand
GGCCTTGTGGAGGATTTTTGGCACTATGGAAGGGTAGTACTTGGATCAGTTTTTTCCTACACATATACCTTGACATATTTGCACAAGAATCCCTATCCTCTTTAGGCCTTATCAAGATAAAAATCTAAGCACTGCTCGACTATCTTAGATCAGTCATGGACTTGGTTATTACATGATTTTCAGATTGTTCTTTTTACAATTGGAGCATAACCCTCGCAGATTGTTGGAAGGTTTTGACCGAGAAAAAATATTGCAATCCAAGCCCTCATGCAAGTAGCAAATGCATCTTTAAGACATCCATCCAAGCTCCTCTGAGGTGTGATTTCATTATCTCGCTTGATCAAATTTACAATGACATTCTCCAGACATTAAATGGAAAGCTTGACTTAACATTTTGGTAGGACTTGTTGATCTTCTTGTGTTGTAAATCTAGAATGTTATAAGGGCATGCATCCATATGTTTCATTCAGGGCTTTTGAGGAATCCTTCAGTAGTATAAATTGTCTTACAATGAAACCCTTGGATCTCTCTCTTAACAGTTGATCAATGACACTATTGTAAGCCCTAATATGTGTTCTTTAAAGGAGAAATTGGTGACTCCTATACACATTAGATTTGAGATAAGTATTTAGTTCTCCTCCTGTGGTTTGATCAGATAGTTATGTTTTTGAAGTTTGTTTTCATAGGTCATTTGAAGTTGAATTCAATGGCTTATTAGTCCTTAATTGGAGCTTCATTGCTTATTAGCCTGCTTTTTTTTCAAACGAAGATTTGTGTCCTAAGAAGAGAACTTAAGTTAAAGACTATACACTCCTGAAACCATCTCTGATTAAATATGTGTAGAATATATTTGCGACATCATATTTTCTTGTGGTAGGATCATCTAGGGAGTTAAAAAGATCTACATTTGTATTTTTGAAGTAGAGTTCATAGTTTGCAATTCTCTACAAGTGAGTGTCGTTACATCTTCAAGCCAAAGTGAAGTTGTGAGCAACATAGGTAAAGATTGGCATTGTATGGTTTTGTACTGGGAATTATACCAGAGAAACAATTCTATTTTGTTTGAAGTTACAAGATTCCATGAAACTATAAAACCCTAGTACCTGTAACAAAGGAAAAACATAGTAAAAGAAAACCAGCAGAGGTCTAATCATTGTTGCAGATAAACATCCTGAAACATATTCTTAGATTCAAGGAATCTTCAAGGTTTGATAGACGTACATTGAGATAGGGTTTTTTGTTGGTATTCAGAGGTTGGAGTGGTTGATGTGTTGAGGATGATAGAGTTTGGAATATGGATGATAATATCATGATGTTTGGGTTTGTTGATGTTGCTAATGTTGTTAGAGGAATGACAGTAAGAACACTTATGTTGCAGTAAGATTATTTGTTTACTTTGATTGGGCAGAGAATAGACAAGTGGATCCAATTTGAAAATTGTGAAACGTGGTCTGCTTGATGAATACGACAGCAGAGTGGTGCAAGGTAGGAGAGTGGAGTCTCCTTTAGGTTGGAGCTTGAGAACACTTATGGGCGAAAGGGTGGTGCTAAGTAGGTTGGAGCCAGTGAAGGGTCTTGGAGCATCCTTTTAGTCATAGCCGATAAAACTATGGCGTTGGAATGTCCTTCCAGTTGGAGCTGGTAAACCGTGTATTGGAATGTCCTTCCAGTTGGAGCTGGTAAATTAGGGTGTTGTAGCATCCTTTTGGTTGGATCTTGTAAACCAAGGGGTTGGATATTCCTTTAGTTGATGCTATAAATCTTTGAAGTTGGAGCTTCCTAATTGATGTAAATTTTGAAGACCTATATTAAGAAGCGTTGGGTGGTTTTTCTCTCGAAAGTGTTTCCACCTAAAAATATTGTGTTTATTATCTCTGATATTGTGAATTGTTGAATGGCATTGATTTATGTTTTAGATCTAATGTTAATGGTGATTAATGCTTTGTGAAGTTAAAAAATTAACTGATTGAAAGGAAATACGAATTCACTCCCCACCCTCTCTGTATTTCCAACAATTGGTATCAAAGCAGGTTAATTTAACCACTAGAAGAGAGATCATGGAGTGCACAAAGATCAAAGTTCCATTATTTAAGGAAAAAAGCTATGTGCTTTGGAGTGGAAGGATGAAAGCATATGTTCAAGAACTAGGACATGATGTTTGGCACTCTGTAATGACTGGATATACAAAACCCTATACTCCTCCAATAGATGATATAGGCAAGAAGTTTTATGACAATAATACTAATGCTATGAGTGTCATTTTGAATGGTTTAACATAGCCAATATATTTAATGCATTGCAAATCAACGAAAGATGTTTGGGACAAGCTCCAAAATATATATGAAGGGGATAAGGAGGTCAAGGAGGTCAAGCTTCAAACCTTTAGAGGAAAATCTGAGTAGCTAAAATGAATGAAGATAAAAATATTGTAGCTTATTTTCTACAGGTTGATGAATTAGTAAAATCCATACAAAGATTGCGAGAACCAATGGAAAACAAGGTAATTTTCCAAAAAATACTGAGATCACTTTCGATGAGATTTGATGCTAAAGTATCATTGTTAGAAGAAAGACCAGGCTTAGAAAATGTCAGCATGGATGAGTTGCATGGAATACTTACAACCTATGAAATGAGAATAGAGCGAGAGAACCCATCCAAAAAAGAAGAAATTTTATGGCATCAAAATGCCCTTATGCAAAAATTTCAGATATTGAAGAAGAAGAAACTCCTAGGAAAGTGAAGAAGAATAATAAAAGATACAAGAAGCAAGGTAAAAAGAAAAGCTTCAAGAAAATTTTATACTCAAAGAAGATAACTCTTCATTCGTAGAAGAGAGTGATAGCCACAATGAAAATGACACAGGAAGAGTATTATTCATGTCATAGGATCATTAAAAAGAATCTCCTGGAGCACAAGAAGAAGATGAAAAATAAGAAGGTGAGTTTGATCTTGAAAGAGAACTTATCAACACCAAAATACCTTTGGGTGGAAAGACGAAATGTCAAGACATTGGAAGCCAAATTAAGTAAACTAAAGAAGCATGCTAAAGGTCTCAACAAAAAGATGGAAGAGTGATAAAATATTATCATTGGTCTCAAAGTGCAATTGGAAGAGGCAAAGAAAATCGAAGAATCGCTCAAGAAGGAGTTGGAAGATAACAAAAATTCAAAGGATGGTCTAGAAGTAGAGATAGTTTCTCTGTGAAAGGAAGTGTAGAAAAGAAATTTCCAGCATAACTTTGCAAACAACTCCAAAGCATTGAATGAGATCATTAGTAGTCAAAGACCATGTGATGATAAATCTTACTAGGCTACAAAACCTCTGATGTTGAGAAGGGCTGAAGCTCCATGACAACAGGAAAAGACGCAGAGCAAAAAAGTTGTGCAAGTGTCATGAAGGGTTGCATCGAAAAGGAAGATTGCACAACCTAAAAAGAGAATCAGATAGAGTGGAACCAACAACTTGCAGTAGAGAGGACAAGATAAAGCTTACAAAAGAGTTGCACCACCAAGAAGATTGCCCCCTTCCAGGTACTCTATCATGTATCTTGGTTATTGTTATTCATGTAGTAACTTTGGGAACATGGTCAGGGATTGCAGATATTATGACAATAATGACTATCAAAGTCATTATCAAAACCCTAGAACCAAGTTCGCAAGAACAAAAGGCAAATACCCAGTTGCACCATCATTTAGGTATCATGTAGAATGCTTCAAATGCCACAACTGTGGACATATGGCTCATCACTATAGAAGCATGATGAAGTCTTCCATGGGAGAAAACACCACTTTAAGAAACAAGAATGCTTGGAGAAGAAAACAAGAACAAGAAGAACATGTAAATTAAGAAAGCTCAGAGACCATGCTTTCAGGAATTGAAAATACACAAAGACCATGATGAATCTACAGGTGGAGAAGAGATTGAGACCAAGACGCTGATCCTAAAGCAACACATGTTCATGTATCAATTTAAATGATTGAGCTTAACAAATCCCTATCCTGTAAATTTTGAAGATGGGAAGACTATGTAGCAATAGGTGAGCATTTGAAGATTTATCCTTTGACAGGTTGGTATATGCAGGAGTCGTCAGAGCAAAATTCAACATTATGGGTAGTTTAAGTGGAGTAGGAGTTTGATAGGTAAAGTCATGTACAAAATTACAGAAGGACTCGTACGCAACCCATATAAGGCATAACAGGTAAAGGGGAGAAAAGTAATCGAAGGTAGACATGCATTTTGTAGAGGAAGAGATTCAATCAGGGGTAGTAACCCTTTACCATTGATGTCAAAGGGGTAGAGAATTCAAGAAAGGAATATCAAAGGCATGGAGTCAGGGGGAGCATAATTGCAGGGGAGTATGTGTGTTGCCATCAATGACAAAAGGGGATATTTTTGAATGGTGTTGTCATTGATGCCAACATCGTTCTTTGAACGCTCTTAATATATGTCATAGATTGCATCAGTTGGAAGCTCTCGTGAACAAGAAGTCCCAAATGGTAGCCAACCCCTACAGTGTACCTCACATTTGATGAAGTTTTTGGCTAAGCAGGTTGATGAAATTGCATGTGAAACTATCATAAGATGATGGTCCTCGTCATGACAATTCCAACGGTACGTGGCTCATCTCAAGGCTCCTCGTGATTTGAGAGATACGCATAATCAAAGTTGGTGCCCCCTCATGTTGTCAAAGTCCCCAAAAGCTAGATGAAATGGCAAGTTTTTCTTTGATTGACTTATATGTGACATCTTCTAAAATTGATTATACTTGCTTCAACGATGGTAAAAAGAAGTCATTCTAAATTAGTTTGTTACTCTTAATTAAACTTGGCCTCCAAGACAAGTCGGCTTCCAAAAAAGTTGTTAACTATTGGCTCCAAAAATAACAATTTGAAATTTGAAATTCTCCTAAATTCAAGTTGTTCTACGCCTATTGAAGGCACCTCGACATCTATAAATACCAGCATAGATCCATCTTAAAAATGTTCTAACATGAGGAGAGAGATCCAATTTTTGCACATGCAATTTTTTTATGAGTCGAAATTTTTTAAATATTCTGTATAGTTATTTAATTTTTATTTTTATTGTTTGTGACCCCGATAAACCGATACTTACTGTAAAATAAGCCTCATTATTGTACCCGTTACATTTTTCCTCCAAAGACGCATCTCTCACGCTATTCTTGCGAATTTTTGAGACACTAAATTCGGCCCTATGGTGAAACGAAGCATCTTTCGGGTGGCATGAAAGTTTTAGTTGGTGTTGGCACTTCTTCTCTGTTTTCTGGTCAAGGACATTCGCTGGAAGCACAGGGTTGAATGAGGCTACTCGGCCTCATCTCTGAGGTTAATTGTGGAACATGTTTTTGTTGTTTCTTTTGGTTGAGGGATTTGCTGGACCACTGAGGTCATTCGACCTCCTCAGGACTGATTTGAATTATATATTTTGGGGCACTTGCATACCAAAGTATGACGAAAAGGATCGTCCCTGTGGTTTGGAAATTTTTGAGCCCATTCAAGGTTAATTCAGGTGAAAAACCTGTGATATTTTGAGACCCCTTCTTTGACGCAGACCTGAGGCTTCCTGTGGAGAGGTTTCGGCCCTGTGGTAGGGAAATTTGTGAGCAAAAATGATGCCTATCTGAGCCTTCTCAGCCACCTTCATGGGTTAATTAGCCGTCAATCTAAAGCATGTTCTCTGAGGTTATACATGGCAGATCTGTCACGTTTTCTTGAGACCCTTCTGGATTCACCTAAAACAGTTTGAGTGCTCATTCATACATAGACCTAAGGTTAATTGTGCAGGATTTTTGGCCCTGTGGAAGGGCGGTGCTTGGATCAATTTTTCCTACAAATCTACCTTGACATATTAGATCAGTCATGGACTTGGTTATTACATACTTTTCGAAGTGTTCACTGTACAACTGGAGCAGAACTCTTGCGTACTGTTGGAAGGTTTTGACTGAGCAAAAACAATGTAATCTGAGCCCTCATGCAAGCAGCAGATGCGTCTTCAAGACATCCATCTGAGCTACTCTGAGGTGTGATTTCACTATCTCGCTTGATCAGGTTTATAGTGACATTCTCCAGGCATTAAATGGAAATCTTGACTCAGCATTTTGGTTAGAGTTGTTGATCTTCTTGTGTGGTAAACATGGAATTTATAAGGGCATACGTCCATATGTTGCATTCAGGCCCTTTGAGGATTCCTTTAGTAGTATAAACTGTGGTATATTGATACCCTTGGATCCATCTCTTAACAACCGATCAGTCAGTGACACATTTTTATGGTGAAATCTCTGGGGTTTCGACACTACTGTAAGCCCTAATCTATGTTCTTGAAAGGAGAAGTTGGTGACTCCTAAACACATCAGGTTTGAGATTAGTATTCAGTTCTCCTCTTTTGCTTTGATCAAAAAGTCATGTTTCTGAACTTTGTTTTCATAGATCATTTAAAGCCGAAGTCGTTGGCTTATTAGTCCTTCATTGGAGCTTCACTGCTTGTTAGTATGTTGATTTTTCAAAGGCAGATTTGCGTCCTAAGCAAAGAACTTGAGTTAAAGACTATACATTCCTGAAACTATATTTGATTTAATATGTGGATAATATCTTTGGGACATCATTGTATTTGCTTGTGAAGGACTGCATAGGGTTTTCAAAAGACCTGCAATTGTATTTCTAAGGTGGCTTCATATTCTGCAATTCTCTTCAAGTCAGTGTTGATACATCTTCAAGCCGAGCAGCAGAGGTAAAGATTGGCATTGTATGGTTATGTACTGGGAATTATACCAAAGAAGCAGTTCTTTTTTGTTTGAAGTTACAACCTTCAATAAACTATAAAACCCTAAGACCTGTAACAAAGGATAAGTGCAGTAAAAGAAAATCAGCAGAGGTCTAATCAGTGTTGCAGATAAACATCCTCAAATCTATTCTTATATTCAAGGAATCTTCAAGGTTTGATAGAGGCACATTGAGATAGGGTTTGTTGTTGATATTTAGAGGTTGGTGTGGTTGATGTGTTGAGGATAACAGAGTTTATCATATGGATGATGAGATCATGATGTTAGGGTTTGTTGATGTTGTAATGTTTCTAGAGGACTGGGAGTAAGAAGATTTATGTTGCAGTAAGATTATTTGTTTACTTTGATTGAGCAGAGAAGAAACAGGTGGATCCAATTTGGAAATTGTGAAATGTGGTTCACTTGTTGAATAGGATGGCAGGGTGGTGCAAAGTAGGAGAGTGGAGTCTCCTTTAGGTTGGACCTTGAGAACATTTCGGGGCGGGAGGGTAGTGCTAGGGCTGTTGGAGCATGTGCAGGATTTTGGAGAACCCTTTCCGTGATAGTTGATAAAATGAGGGCATTGGAGGGTCTTTCCAGTTGGAGCTGGTAAACCAGGGTGTTGAAACGTCCTTCTAGTTCGAGCTGGTAAATTAGGGCATTGGAGCGTCCTTCAAGTTGAAACATATATACTAAGGAACTAGAGTCTCCTTCACTTAATATTGTAAATCTTGGAAATTGAAGCTTCCTAATTGATGTATATTTTGAAAGGAATTTTTTATACACATAAAGAATACAAAGCAAAGCCATTGCTATCACAAATACCATTTTTAGAACACAAGAGTTAAACAACTTGATTTGCAAGAGAGGGCATAACGATTAAGAGAAAGATTGTGGTGTGTGATGCCCATTGCAAAGAAATACGAACCCTAACCAAAAAAGTGAGTGAAAAAACATGAAACAACCCCAAAATTGGAGCCTCTACAAGCACCGCAATAAAGTAACAGTCGTAGTAAAAGTGAGTGAAAAAGCAGGGAACAACCCCAAAGTTGGAGCCGCTACAAGCACCGCATTGAAGTAATGGTCGTGGTAACGTGACAGTGCCCATCTACAAAAGCGCCAAGAACACAATAACGCTAGCAAAGGCCAAAGTAAGGGAGTCGAGGGCCAATCAATAAAAAAAAAATCCAAAGCAATGGAGAAACCTCTATGTCCCAAGCTCTTATACCATGTAGCAAAGCAAGGTAACTAGAATCATACACGATCATAAATCCCATACAGATAAAGCTGAAATAACAAAAAATATAAAATATGTTTGTATATTACACATGGAGAGCACCCACATATATAATAAACTCGGAAGAGCCCAGCATTGAAAATGCATAGTTGGAAGTATATTAAGTTATTGATTAATAGATATTAACTGTAAAATCTTAACTTCAAATATAACAACAATAATTTAGATTTTTTAAATATACAAAAATATAATTGCAATAGCCTATTAACATTTATATAATGCCTGCATCAAACAACCACTTCATGAATATTTTTACAGAACAAATATTTTTAATTAATTAGTAATTAAAATTTATTCTTAATTAATTTAACTGTAATCATAATGCTACACATTAAAATATTTGAAATTAATTTGAGAGAAAAAGTTGATTTTCCACTTATAGGTGTTTTGAAAAAGACGTTGAACGTTTATTGTTTCAGTAAATATCTCATTTCATTTGACTGTCAAAAACGACGGAAATGCTTTTTCTGTGGCAATGGATTTGTTGCTTGCTCAATTGGGGATGGGTAGAAAGGCTAATACCTTAATTACCCAAATTGGCCCCCTTTTGATGGATTATATGCTCTGTCTTAAGAAAGGAAGAGAAAACACAAATCTCCCGCTGGGAGTATAGAATTATGATGAAATCAATGTTATGAATTGACAGCAAACCAGAATATACAAAAATGTTATATAAGCGGGCACTAAAATGGAGCCTGCGAATCGATTAGATGAAAAATTATCGTCGTGGAAGCCAGAGGTAGCCTATTAGGTCCACTATCCCTCAATGAAAATGATGAGAATCAATGGAGAAAATAAGTGAGCAGCAATGCAGCGAACATGAGAACGTAAGCAATTCCTTGATCGATCGCTATTCCTGCATAACAGCAGATCAACATTAATCAATCAAAACAAGTAGGTATGCGATTTGCAGAAAGAAAATAATAATTAATATCAATCCGAAGAAGTGATGATAAACTAAGTGGGAAATAAGTGATATAAACTAAGTGGGACATTTAGTCTTGCCGCCAGGTTTAATGGTTAGGTAGGGAGATTTCATCTCACAAATCTCGCGGTACAATCCCAAACAGAACACAGAACTATGGACACCTAATATTCACCTAAAAAAGCATGGGTGTTTTCCACTTACCGTTGCTGAAGGGAGCTGGAGCAGGCGCCGAGATATCCTGAGCCTGCCCTCCAACTATGGCGACGGCCATGAAAATCAAAGTGAAAATAACTGCAGTCAAACGTGCTACAGCTGTACCCTCCATCTTCTCCTACAGATCTGAGGTTACAGTGAAAGCAATGAACTACTTGAACAGCTGCTGTTATCGCCGTGGAATTGACAAGAAGAATATAATTAAAGGAATCCCCAATGAGCACAGAAGGATGAGCAAGAGGAAGAGCTATGCTTGGGACACAAATGGGAAATGGCACGGCCTAAATAAGAAGAAGATGAAAGACGAGTTAAAAAAAGAAAAAAGAAAATGGAATAGCGTGGGAGGAGGCAATGGGAAAAAAGGTCCGCAGGGACCCACACGAACTTTCTTCCGTGTTGAGACTGACTTGACTGAGAAAATATGGGTAGAAAACTTTTCAAGTCATGGGTGGGCGAGACTAATATTCATTTGTGTCCCAAGCATAACGACCATATCACTCGTTTCTTGAATCACGGGGTAAAAGCACCCGGAGCGAAGGTTCGTTAATGGCTGTAGCTGGACAGCAAATGGAGATATAACGTGTTTACTTCCTCTTCAACTCCGACTTAAAGGTTAGGTCCCGCGTAAACAAATTTCCACTTTATTTTAATTTTAATTCTAATTTCTAATTTAATAAGTATTTATTAAATTTTGACGGAAGGAATGATTTTATATCTAAAATTATTATTTAATTAATTGTTTACGATTATATGATAAAAATATTATATTTATTTATGTATTTATTATTATTATTTTTAATATGTGATTTCTTTCTTAAATTATAATTGTGAGTTTTATATATATATAATGGATTAAGAAAGGTGGACGCATATTTATAAGTGGGGTGTTAATTAAAGGGGTGTTTATTTTTTTAATTTTGTTATAAGAAGTCATAGTTTTAGGAGAAGTTGTGCAAGGAATGGCAGGTTGCAGTTTATAGGTTCGTTACAAATAATTCGCACTTATTCGGATTTTTATTTAGTTTTTTTGGTTTATGTTGGTATAACCAGTGTTCTCGGTATCCATTTGTTTCCTCCTTTGTTATCTAAGTCTCTTTGGTTTTGGCTACTAGCTGGGGTGCTTTACTTTTTCTAGGGTCTTCTTTCCTGGGGTGACGACTTTGTTTTGTCCCTGTTCCATCCTCGTGTTGTCTATGTCTTCCTTTTTCCACTTGCTAGGTAGGGATTCATGACTCATGTTTGGGTTTTATTTGGCCTATCTGCACTGTTACACTTCTTTGGATGTTTGGATGACACTGTTTTATTCCTAGGTTGCATATAGAATGTCCACTCTACACCTAAATGTTTTTTTTTTTCGGTTTCCTCCAATCGGAAATCTTGCATATCCTGATGATTATTTTATTGCGATATACATCCTTTTATGCATTCTTAATACCCACATCCTATCCCCTATTAGGCGTCTAAATGCCTATTTGAACTGAGATTCTTAATCTTATTTGTCCCCAGTTTTCCTTGGGGGAGGGATCTTGCCTGCGTCAAAATAGTTTTCTCCCTCTCTGGCATCGGTGGGTAAACTCTTTTATAATTTCACGACCTTGCAAGACTTTTGGATTTCGGATTTGCAATCGGTGGTGGACCTACATGGGTTGTTGTTGTTGTTGCTGTTGTGAAGGCATATAGATTCTCCACATCCTCATCGGTTTTGTGTGGCTACTATAGCTCTCTGTCGTGCTCTATTTTGGAACTTGCATTAGGGTGGTTCGAATTTTCCGGTGTCGGGGAATCATTTTTCTGGCAGTTTTCGAAATTTCAGGTGGTGGCGATCTGATATCTCTCTATGAGAAGACTTAAGTCTACATCTCATTATTATCTCTGACATCTTTTTTCTGTCCATGTGGATTCAGATCCTCATACACACACTCCTGATCGGGATTACCTATATTATTTTTCCTTTCCGTCGGTACTTTCCCATTTTGGACTAAGAACTGATGACAGTACCTTTCATTTGGCGGAATGTGGGTGTTATACTCCGCATGTCCTATTTCTTCGTGGTTTGTGCTTTTTTGTTCCCTAGATATTTGGCAGTGATTCCCTAGGGATATTTCCATAAATTTCGAGTTGCCACCCTGATGTTCTTTTATGCCTATCGTTGCTTTACATTCCCTTACTCCCTGTTTCAATTGACACTCTTCCATACAGGGATTATGGATTTGCTGGAGTCGGACACGTCGACACAAGAGGCTTCCATTCGCGCCACCATGGATGTTGAATCAAACGGAGTGGGGGCCCAAATGTTCTGGACACTTGGCGCTCGTTACAAGACTTGATGCATATGCTAGGTGGTGTGCATGTGGCTCTTGATCTACATGGGGTAGATCACGTGGAAAATGGACGGCGATCCCGACGTCAACAATAGTCCATCAAGATTACCACCACGACGCCTGCTCTAGTTTTTGTACATTATGTGTTGATTGACTGTGTTACCAACCTTCAGAAGAGGGCCCTCACAGGTAAGTGGCACTTCGCTGATTTGAGTGAAGTTGAAATGAGGATTTGGGTTGACACTAAATGGAAGACTCTGCTGGGGTACATGCTTATGGTGGTGAGGCTGTTAAGTGGCTGGTACAATCTCCATTTTCTCAACCAGGATGACTTAATGAAAATTAAGGCCATTCCTTGGATAAAAGGGAGGAGTTTTTTCGCACTGCATTCTTAGTATATTGGTTTCAATCATCTGAAGGAAACACCTCAGAACAAATTAATTTGGGTTAAATTTCCTGGATTGCCTATGGAATTCTAGACTAGGCAAGTTCTCATGGACATTAGAAATACTATTCGGAAGTTCATATATGTCGACCCACGGTGTTGGGGTGCACAAGATAAACGAGTTGCTTGGATTCTGATTGAGAAGGAGTATAGAGACAAATTTCTAGACCATATCGAATTGCATTGGGGGGACACTCATCTGTCCTAGCGACTGGATTTTTGGGGGGTTCCTTTCTAGTGTCTAAATTGCCACCATACAGGACACCTTTTGGCTCAATGTCCCCGTCATCTGGGTGGCAGGCGTAAGGCTCATGGGTGGCATTGTTTCGAAGCATTGGAGAAGGCTAATGCTAGCAATGTTGTTCTCAACAACAAAGATGGGGCACCTCATCATAGGCAAGATACAAGGAGGTCATGAGGTATTCTGACTGTCTCTCATTCTGTACATCCCTCTGTTCATCACTCTTCGAAATTATATGGTTCTTCTCTTATTACTGTTCCCTCATCCCCTTGGTCTTCTGATGGGTTCGATGTTCCATTGACTGAGGATACCTCACCACCCACGCTAGATAAAATTATCTTTCCCCATGTTTATCCACCTTCCCTGAATTTTACAACTCCCCTTCCTACGTCATATGACGTGCCCTCATCCTCACATATTATGTATGTTCCCATGCCGTCACCTTCACGTGTCTCACATCCTTCCCCGAGGTCTAGGACTTGCCCTATGTCACCTATCTCTCCCCTAGTTTCCCCTACCAACTATGTCGATAGTGATCTTGACTTCCTCCTTTAGAAGAAGACCATGGATCTTCGTACTCTCACTATACACAAGCCACCTGACTCATCAACCCCTCCTCGACAGGAAATATCACCGTCTGACAAAAACATAACTGTGATAGCAGACACTTCTGAGGGCGAGCTCAGCTTCTCCCCTTCAGTTCATTCTTTCACTTAATATCTGGGGTCTGGGGGCTGCTCCTAAATATCTGGCCCTCAGGGAACTTTTTCTTTCTTTTCGCCCATATATCATCCTTTTACAAGAAACCATGCACCCGGTACCACAAGTGATAAATTATTCCAGGAAGTTGCTTCATGATTGGCATATGGCTACCACTAGCACTGTTGGTCTCTTCGGGGGACTGGTGGCTCTTTCGGACCCTCGATAGGTCAATGTTAGGGACATTTCATGTTTTGTTGGCATCCTTCTTGTTGGCGATATCCGAGGATTTAAGGGATAAATTCATATTTTAAATGTGTATGCCCCATATAGAGATCAGGTTGTTTTCTAGGATAACTTGATTGCGTCGGAGATTCTGGGGATGGTATCACTTATCATTGCAGGGGATCTTAATTGCATGATTGGTCTAGACAAGGTGTGGGGGCGGTCCAAAAAGGTTGACACTATGGCAGATCAGATCAGAGATGCTATTATGGATGATAATTTTGTTGATATATGTCCTTCTAAGATTGTTCCAACTTGGGACAACAGAAGATCGGGGGAGGGATATGTTGCGAAGGGGTCGAATCGTTTCCTCTTGCATGAGAAGGTTGTGGAGCGGCTCGGGAATGTCCAATCTGAGGTGGTAAACAATTTATCTTTAACCATATGCCCATTATCCTACATTGGAGGAGGGGGGACCTTAGATGTGGGATGCCTTTCAAGTTCAATCGGGTGTGGTTGGAAGACTCAGATTTCAACATTCTTGTGCAGAAAGTCTGGAACCGAGTTGGGGTTCGGGACATTTCCCCCATGAATCATATCCTGGATATGCTTGGGGCTCTTCGGGTGGAGGTAAAAGCATGGGAGAAGAAAAAGTGATGTCAAATTAATAAAGAATGTCATGATATTTTGAAGGAACTGGATGACCTCCACCCTCATTTGATTGCACACTATCTCCTAGTTGCTATCAGAAATCGTATACACTGGAACTAAAAAAGAAGCATATTCTCCTTATTAAAGAATCTACCTAGCGCCTAAAGAGTAGGGCCATTTGGATTTGGGAAGGGAACAAAAATACAAAAAAAAATCACAGATTTGCCAATCATAGGAGAAAAATCAACTCCATATGGGAGATTACTGATGCTGATGGGAATCGGGCTCAGTCGCAGCAGGACATTTGCAGAGCCGCAGTTATACATTTTTAGAAGGCCTACAGTCATAGGGAAGTGGTCTATGCTAAGGACCAAATTTGGAGTGTGGAACTATATTCCTCTGTGTTTGATGCAGAAGAAAACTTGGAACTATACAAAGCAGTCTCGGAGGAGGAACTCCCGGGGGTGCTTAAATCTTTTGAGGGGAACAAGAGCCTGGGTCTAGATGGGTGGATGGTGGAACTCTTTACACACATTTTTGACATCTTTAAGCATGATCTTCTTGGCATGGTGGAGGATTCGCGGACCAAGGGATATATTCACCTGCATATAAATTCTACATATATTGCTTTCATTTCGAAAAGGATCCCCTCTGCCTCCTTCTATGATTTTAGGCCCATTTCACTTTGTAACCTTATATATAAGGTTATCTCCAAAACAATTGCTAAGAGGATGAAGAGTACTCTGTCGAAGTTCATATCCCCTGAACAGTTCAGCGTCCTTCAAAATAGACAAATTCACGATGCTGTGGCAATTGCACAAGAATGCATGCATTCGATCCATACTAAAAAATTGAATGCTTCTATTATGAAGGTTGATTTACAGAAGGCATATTACTGCCTTGACTGGGGATACCCGAGGTTAGTTCTTCATAAAATTGGTATTTAGACCATATGTGCGGAGTGGATTATGGCCTATGTTACAAATGTTAATTATGTTGTTATAATTAATGGTTATCCTTCAGATTTCTTCAAGGCCGGGAGAGGCCTTAGACAATGATGTTTATGGTCGCCACTTTTATTCATTCTGGTTATGGATGGGCTGAGTTTACATATCAGAAATGCGGTGGCGGAGGGTCAGTTTCAAGCACTTCACTTGGGATGTGACATTAGAATTTCACATAGCTTCTTTGTAGATGATGTGCTTATCATGGGGATGCTTAATCAATTTGCATGGTTGACACATTTTCTTATTTTTGCAAAATTTTCAAATGATACAGGTTTGTACATGAATATTCAGAGGGTTATTGTTTTCCATGGCATATGTGATATGGAGGTTATTGCATATATTCATATACATTTTGGGGTGGATTCGGAATTGATGTTGGGGGGCATGAAATATCTTGGATACCATATTAAGCCATGTAGTTATAAGGTAAATGATTGGATGTAGCTTGTGGATCATTTCTATAGAAAAAAATATGGGTGGGAGTTTAGATGCTTATCTTTGGGGGGCGTATCATACTGACCCAAGTGATGATCATGCAATTAGGTGCACACTAGGCCCACCTATATCATCTTCCTCTTTCTATTATTAAACGTCTCAATCGGATTATGGCCAAATTCATTTGGTTTAGTAGTAATAATAAAAATGAATTCCACTTGGCCAAACTGGACCAAATCTCTCTTCCAAAGTGTATGGGTGGTTGGGGGATTTTGAACTTGAGGCTTTTTGGTTGGGCGTTACTGCTAAAATCACTTTGGAGGGGGATATTTTGGAATGGTATTTGGGGTATGATCATTAGACATAAGGACCAAAAGGATCATGGTTTTCCTGTCTGGATGCGCAAAGGGCATATTGGGATCACATCGGGCTCAACCATCTGGCTCAACTTCATAAAAACTAGTAAACTCTTCTTACAAAATCTCACTTGGAAACTGGGTTCGGGCCACAAGATTATTATTGGATCAGATCATATCCTAGGTACTGGGGTGGATTGTCATATATCTGATGGATTTATTCATTATATAAATAGTCGTGGGATGTTTTTTGGCACCAAATCATCTCTGTGTCGCAGGGTCTTTGTCTTATTTGGAAATGTGCATTGGAGCTAGTCCTGAACGGGTAGATGGCGCGGGAGTGGGAACATATTAGTACTGGCATGAAACTGTTAGGAATTTGTCGGGAGGGGGACATGGATCAGATTGCCTGGACAGGCAGGATGAAGGAGGGGGATGTTGTGGTCGCTAACATATATACCACTCTCTGGTGCTAGGAGGTTCAACACACTGTGGTATGCGATTTCTATAATTTCTAGATATCAAAAATCCCTATTAAGATCATTCTTTTTCTTTGGCTGGTTTGGAAGAACAAAATTCTTACATGGGAAAATCTCCAAAAGAGGTATTGGAATGGGTAGGGGATTTGTGTGATATGCAGAAATGTGGAGGAGAATAACGGACACATTTTTCTTAATTGCCCTATGACTGCATAGGTATGGAGTAAATTGGTTGTTCCTATTGGCTTTTCTTATAGCCAGTTCGACAACATTATTGCATGTTTGCGTTGGTGAAGTTGACAAAATTCCTCATGGAGGATTATCCCCCCTATTCTCTTCTGGGAGATTTGGAGATGGCACAATAAAATCATTTTTGAAAATTCCAGGGATAGTTTTGTGTAGGTTTTTTATTGCACTATTAGATGGTACTCTATTGGAAAACCACTTGGCACTGGGCCCAAGAAGAACTTTCGCAAACTGCCTGGCCCTCAGATGGAGTACCTGACTAGTTTTTTGATGAGGCGACATAAAGGAACATACGTGGATGCGGTTTCTGGATTTCTATAACATAGGAGTAGGCATATTGGGTACACTGGGGTGCTGGCAGTGGCATGAACACAATGGCTAAAGCGATGGCTCTTTGGGGCCTTTTATGGTTCTCTTGTTTCCTTAACATCCCTTATATTCACATATATAGGGACTCAAAAATTATCATTGACCATGTTAAGGGATGCGCAAAAATTAGCCAACAATTGCTCCATGGATGGCTCAGGAAAATCAAGAATCTTTGGGCTTCCTTCAGAGATTCTAGGATTGTGCATATTGGAAGGGATTATAACCAAAATGTAGATCCGTTGTCGAAGAGGGGGCTACAGGATAATTTATATGGTATGCACATAGAAATCAATCTGGGAGATAACATTTTGGACGTCGGGGTGCTCCCTTTTCCTGGATAGCAACAACTTTTATTGGAGTACACACACTGTTTCTTCTTCGATGATTTTTCTAGTTTTTATCTTTTTTGTGACAATGTATATACCTATATTGGGTCATGTGTATAGTATTGTATATCATTTCATGATGCCTGGATGTTGTCATTTTTTAACAAATTGGATACAAGATCCACTATTTATACGTGGTTATTCCACTGGATATATTGTTATGTACTAGTTTATCATATGTATTTTTTACGACATTAAGCAGGGAAGGATGCGAGATGCATGCATCAAAAGATATACGATGGCTATGCTTGTCATCATCATTACACTATATGTAAGAGATTTAAACTTGGGTGTGGAGAATATAAGATCTATTTCTCAACCATCTCATTAAACCATCTCAACTTGGGATGAAGGCTAGATACCACTAAAAACACGTATCCTCATCAATACATGATTCCATTGGAGGTAGCCCCAACAATGATCATGAGGGACACTAGATTTTTTCCTAACACTAAGTCGAAACCACCTTTTGATATTGAGATCACACTTAAAGTTGTTTTTGATTAATTAAAAATTCATATTCCTTAAATATAAAGGTTACAACCTAAAAACATTTAACAAAAATGAAAGTTTATGATTATTTCAAGCATAATATAAAGGTTAAACCTAAACCCTAGAAGGGGATGACAAATATGGGAGGGGTTTTCTATAGCCTTAGACATAATCTAATATGTAACTATCGAAAGTCTTGGAGGTAAAACCAAAAACTAAGCTAAAGCTTATGCTTTTCCTCAAAGGTTTAACATTCTTGCCATACATTAGCAAACATGAAAATTAAATAGGCTTGGAAGGCCAAACTTTAGTGTTGCGGTCCTACGGCACCTCTTTGCCACTGGATAAACCTTCTCGTGCTGCAACACGATTAGCCTCCCCTATATGGAAATTTGTACCAATATCTTCGTTGCCACTCTTGGTACCCAGGATCACCTACAAGCAGCTTGTTTCCACCAGCTTTCATCTTGCACATGAACAACTCCAACTCCAAAATGGTGAGCTTCCTATCCATTCTCGAGAAGGAAGCTCACCATTTTGAGAGTTTGACCATGCCCATCAACATTTAAAACAAATTTGCCATTGATTTCTTCAAACATTCCAACTCTGAATCTGAAGCTTAACCCGTCCCGACAACCATGATCACTCTCTCTAGACTCAAGTTATGAAGGAGCTGGGCACACCTGAAAGAAGAAGGAAGATGCGAGAATAAACCATAGAGCCCCTGCAAATATAACATTTTCGCAATGCCCAAATCGAGACGAGTCCTTTGATACAAACATTAATACTCACCATCCTTGTATGCCACCTCATTGTTAGTATTATTATGTTGTTGGATTTCTGAAGTCCTTATTAGTGGATTCAATTATTTTTTGATTTTTCAAAATGGTATCATATTTTCATTTTTACACCCATAAGTATTGTACAAATGTGAGAAGATGTGTGTAATATAAGTAAGTTTGCCAACATTTTTTAATATCTACTTTGTTACAACTAAAAGTAAATGTGTAAGTAAAAAATATACACCATACAATTTCATATTAATATATAAATAATAAATATGAATAATTATATAAATTTCACATCTCTATTCTTATTTATTAAAAACCTTGATTTAATTTAAAAAAAATAAAAAATAAATAATAAATAAATAAATAATAAAATAAATGATGTTTGATTTCAAGCTTCTATGATCCATCTTTGTTCTTGAGATTTCACTTTAGGGATAATCATTGAGACTTTTTGTTTCTTTTTTACAATGATTTAACCATAGTTTTCTAACTTGAAATAATTCTTTTATCTTTTGATATAATTTTTACCTTTCTCTTCATTTTTCCTAATTTTATTTTATTATCTATTTATTTAAATTATTTTATTTATTCATTTATTAAAAAAATAATAATAATAATTAATTAAACTATTTATGTTCTCCTTTTTAATTATACTCTATATTTTCCATGCATTTTTTTAATTCAACTTTAATGATTTTTATTTTCTCTCTAACGTTCATTTTGAATATTTTATTATTTATTTTTATCAACTTCAATTTGACCCATTCATTAATATGGTAGCTACCTACCTATGTCGTGATGATGAACCACATAAATGGTTCGAAAGGCATGAACCACGTAGATGGTTCGAAAGGCACCGACATAAGAACATTTATATGATCTATCCACAAGATATTTTATATAAAATGATTTTTATCATATAATTACATTATATTATGTTATAATGAAAATATCGATATATGAATTCATAATTTTATTTTGATTTCTTTTATTATAGGAAGATATCAAAAAAATGGTCAAATATCCTTTTCTTTTTCTATATTTTATTTTTTGAGTTTATAATGTTTAGTTCTGCTTTTTATTTATTTTCATAACTAACTTTATTAAATATCTTCTTATAATTTAGAAAAATGAGCGAACTTTTTAAAGCTTAACATTCATATTTTTATGTAACATTAAATTTTATTGATCTTATTTGACTTGCTCCAACGTTTATATTTGGAAGATGATGCATCTCAGCTATTTATACTCGTTGATAGGTTGGGTTTTTTCATCTTTGTCGAGAGGATGAACTACATTAGATGGCTCAAAAAGTCGAAGAGAAAAAAACTGATGTGATTAATCCCAAAGAGAAATCTCAAGACAAGATGGATCATAGAAACTTGAAATCAAACATTTTTTTAATTAAATCAAAGTTTTTTGTGAAATTTATATAATTATTCGTATTTATTATTATATATTAATATGAAATTGTATGGTGTACTGTAATGATTCTAAATAGGAAATACAAGTGATAACAACACATATTCTACGCAGCAAAATACAAAAACGAAATATTCATCAAGCACCCACAAAAAAAACTACAAATGAAGAACTTCTGAGCCATTTTATTATATTTTTGCAAGCCAAATACAATAGATAGTGGAATGGTGCACTTAGGCTTGTCTCAATGGACAAGCAGGACCAAACCCAGGTAGTAAAATGGCTGAAGAGAAGGTTGCCTAGCTGCTGCACAAATCTGCACTGCGTTGCCCAGAAAACTACTACCCTACTGAATTTCGAATGGTTGGAAAATGCACTAAAACTGCCCATAAATTTATATGCTTTTAACCCCAAACTTCTTGGCCAAAACCCAGAAGAACCTAGAAGGGAATTTGGCTAGTTTTGACTTCTATTTTTCGACCCCCTTGGAGCCTCACCCTAGCTATGGCTATCAAATTCGACCTGCTAGAAATTGCCTGCAAATTCATCTGTAAACTCCTCCAAAATGTTGGGTTCACCCCTTTTATAAAACTCCTAACTTCCTGAACGAAATCTTGGCCCAGACCACCTGCTCCTTAACACCACGAAATTCTGCTGAGTGGCCACTACGTTGTCCCTCTACCCAAAAATGCAAATTGTTGGTATGCTAGCTCTGCTAGCTGAAAGCTCCAGAGAAAATGTTGGCCCAATGTTGCTGCCTCATCTCCCTAACCTCCCGACAAGCAATGAGATCCCTGCTGGTCTCAAACTCCCTTTGCGTGATTCCTGGTTGCCCAGAAATATGCATTCCCCTCTCTACATTGGTTACTGATGTGTGTTGCTTCCCCGGAACTCTTGAAAACACATGTAGAACAACCTCCCTAGGGTGGGCACGGATGGTCCCCCAAAGTAGAGGTTGAATCTCCTGCTTGAGAGACTCGTGGCTAAACAACCGGTAGACTTGCTAACCAACAAAGCGTACAGATGTGTGTTTGTTTGCAAATGTCAAAGATACCAAATGGAGGCCTCCAAGCTCTATTTATAATTGCTAGTCCTCTTCCTTGGTGGTCCCCACCTTCCACTAATAAAATATTATTTTGCCATCATTCTTCATTTAAATAAAAATTTCCACTATTCTCCCACAAAATAATATTTTCTCATTTTTATTTAATATCACCAAAAATTAGCAAAACTCCTTAGTGAACTTTGTACTCACAAAAATTGAAATCATTATATGTATATTTTTTTACTTATATATTTACTTTTAATGTAACAATGTAATATAAACATATTTTATTATAACATAATATGAAATCATATATATTATTATATATTATATCAAATTCATATATATTATTATATATTAATATCAACATTGTATAGTTTTTTGTAATTCTTAATTTATTTAATTATACCAATATTGACATTGAAATAATATTGACAAACTTACTTATATTACACACATTTTCTCATATTTTCTTTGTATTAAATTTTACAAACACTTATTAGTGTAAAAATAAAAATATGATACTATTTTGAAAGATTCAAAAAATAATTGAATCCACTAGTACAAACTTCAAAAATTCAACAATACAATAATACTAACAATGAACTGGTATATAAAGATGGTGAGTATCAATGCTTTTATAGTTGGAATGACCGAAGAGAACTTAAAATAAAATAAAGATTTCAATATTTTTCTTTTTAGTTTAGTTTACAATGATTCATAAACAATCAAACACACTAACGCATTTAGGTGTTCTTAGCATAATGTTAGATTTTTTAAAAATTGTGTATCAGACACTTTTTCTTGGGCAATAGTGTATATCTTAGGCTATTAAGTAAATGGATTATCTTTCTAATTGTTATAAAATAAAAAATTATATTTTATAAATAAAAAAACATTTAAGTTTAGTATTATTTTTGTGTTTAATTATATGAAAAACACAAAATTATTGTTTTTTGTAAGTTTGGTAGGAATCTCTGATTTTTGAGTTTATATGTTTATTATTCATCCTGTTACGGGGAGGGTAACACAAGATTCGAACCCAAGATCTCTATTTGGTGAGACTTCATTCTAAGGCTATCGCCTCTTAAACTACTCCATACGGACAAAAAAACACAAATTATTATTATTCGCCAATTTAAAATTTTTTTATGCTAACAATGATTAAAAAAAAACAACTAAGTTTATGTAAATTAAAACATGTATGTATGTAGAAAAAGAAATTTGGAACAAAATACAAAATTCCAATATTAAAAAGGATTAAAATGCCAACTATGGGGAAACAAGGAAAGCTAATTAGAGAAACAAGGAAAGCTAACTAGAATCATACAGGTGTACACTCCATATAAATAAAGCAATACAACAACCATTTATAAAAAAAAAGTCGAACTAAAAAACTATATATGTTGTATATCAATTATGTAGTTATAAGGAAAGTACTCTTTTTTATAAAAAAAAAAAAAAAAAAAAAAAAAAAAAAAAAAAAAAAATGTGTATGTTGTATATCAATTATGTAATTACAAGGAGAGTACTCCTTTATATAATAAATTAGGAGAAGCCCTAACATTAAAGATGGTTGCTTGGAAAATATATTAAGAAAGTGTTTGAGATACCTAACTTGAGTAAACTTAAATTTTGTATGTAATTTAATACTTTTTGGAATACATTAAAGATGGTTGATTGGAAAATATATTAAGAAAGTGTTCGAGAATAAAACAATTTAACCTTAATACCTAACTTAAGTAAATTTAAATGAGTATGTACTTTAACACTCTTTTGAATGAAACATAGGGAAGTATAAAAAAAGACTAAATTTATAAAATGGGTATTAGCTATAAGGCCATGAAAGGTAAATGTTCAAAAGACGATTATTAGTAAAATACAAGAACATGGATGTTAAAAGGGTATATCTCTTATGTTGAAACACTTTGGAGTTAAAACTAAAAAAGATTTCATAAAGATACATTGAATTAAGAGCATGAGGCTTATGAAGGTTGAAAGTTCCAATTAAGAAGGATGACCAAGATTTTGAAGACAATGGCCAAGTAATCTTAAAGAACATGGTAGAATTTTGAAGAAAAAGAGGACAACTTCTAGAAACATAAAGATGGCAAACATTTACCACATGAATGCTCCATTTAAAATTAGTGTTGGTTAGTAAGCAAAATAAAGGCTTCAAACAAAAGTAAACACCATCAACTGTCAAAACAATAATGTGGCTTGTGAAGGTTGAAACTTCCAAACAAGAAGTATGAACAAAATTCTAAAGAGAGCCAAGTAACCTCAAGCTATTGTTGGAAATAATACTGAGAGGGGGGGTGAATCAATATTATCAAATCAATAAAACTTTTTCATTTCATACTCTGATTCTTATACGCTACTTCAATTAAGGGAACCTGCGTGTACATGTAATTGTGTTTAATGCAACTAGCGTATATCCAGTAAACTTATGATTCAATTAATCCATTATATTTTGATCTTTAATCAGTGCATCAGAACTTCATTAACCATATAAACAGTAAATAGGTGCAATAAAACAGAACATATCATCACACATAAGAAGCACACATGAATACCATGATATAAGGTGGAAACCTAATGCGGGACAAAAACCACTTGCTGCTATTTTCTTTAAGATAAGAAAAACCTGTTTACAATCTTGTACTGGTGCAATCTCATACCAATACGTAGGCACCCACCTGAAGAAGGCTACAACCTTCTCTCGTTCTCCAACTACTATTGGAAGGGAGCTACAACCCCCTAGCTCTTGCACTAGCCGATATGTTTACTAGTATGTAGGCACTAGCCTACTGAAGGCTACGACCTTCTCTTTTCTTCTAGGGACCACGTTTCATAAATTTTCATACTGGATCCATCAATAACATCAAGGCTCAAAATCAATCACCACTGCAATACAACCATCAACCACATCTACATCATCAATCTCTGAATCACCCAACAACCAAATCACTCAATCCCTGTCATCAAACATAGTTATCATAACATTGAACAAAACCCAAAACTCTACAACAACCATCAGAACCATCTGCAAATTCAAATATCATATTTGATTATGTATACACTACTCTGATTAACCCAACCAGCATGTATACGTGCTTTTACCAAAGCAAACCCGCATACAGATCTGCAAATACTAACTTATAACTTTGCAGCGATTCCAGACATCAATCATACCCAGATCATAACATTTACAGAGTAAACATGCATCAATAATTCAGATCTAGTCTATCCATGATCAAACCACATAATGATAAAACATTCCAAGCCTTAATATCCCGATCCATCATTCATCATCATCCACATGGGTGCATCCTTGGTTCAGATCAAGCAAAGCATCACAAACCCATAGCCAACATACTAGATCTCACACTTCATCAGATATTCATCACTTGCTCACTTTCCACCTGGCCTAATGATCTTCTTCTCCTTATATGAGTTTAGGCCTCTTTCAATACCATGGTCCAAAACCACATAGGACCAATACCTTGTACCCAATACCTGGGGTCAATACCTCGGACCAAATACCATGGACCAAATACCACGGACCAAAACTCAGTTTTCCAACATGTACACTCCTTTCCTTCTGTGAAAGTGCATATGTACGATATACACGCCTTTGTATATAGTGAACCTGTGTGTATACACGACTCTGTCAAGGTGAACCTACATATACCTTTCTCTGATCATTAATTCTTTGCCCTTGACCTGCTGCACTATGATCTGTCATCTAAGAGAGTTGCCATCAAGGACAACACTTGTATCATACTACCAACAATTAGCTACATCATTGTTAAAGACCCACATAAAAATTTCAAGCTACCACATAAAGGTTAAGCAATGGTGAAATGTCAATTCATTGCACCAAGAGGCGCTCTCGAACCCAATATGGAAGACATGTTGTAATGTTATGTTAAATTATGTGAACAAAAATAATAAAATAGTAAAAACAACCCTACATTAAAATAAGAATAACTTCAAACTAAAATAATAAAAATAGAAATCCTTGTTATTATTATTTTTATTGATTTCTGTTGGATAATTAAGGTAAACTTGACTCAAGTTTATGAGAACCCATAGTATTCGTGTAGAATATAGCCAATTTAAAAGGGGAAGACTCCTTATTTATAGAAATTAAACCAACCTAAATCCATTTTAACTCCCAATTTATCAATCTGGAGTTAAGATGGATCTAACCTAGTGTAAATTCACAAAAAAATTCCAAATAATGCAAAGCAAATAGAAAGTAAATAACTTGTAATCAATTTAATATATACATCTAAAAAAATCTATAAACAATATGTGATTTTGTCTCCTTCAACATCGGTGCCTGTCGTAGCAAATATGGTTGAGGGTTCGATCAAGAGACACCTCAATGGCACAACTGACCCATTTAACCTGATAGGTGGTTTTCCAACTAAAATATCTGACTTGAATAACCGTGGCATGTGACAACCAAATTTTTTCTGCATGGGGAATACAAAGAGAAGCCATTGTTGTCACAAATGTCATTTCTGGAGCATAGGAGTTTAATGACTTAATCTTTTAAAGAAAGGCGTAGTGATTAAGAGAAAGGTTGTGGTGGGTGAGGCCCATTGCAAAGAGAGACAAACCCTTAGCAAAAAAGTGTGTGAAAAAGTAGGAAACAGCCCTAAAGTTGGAGCCTCTACAAACACCACATTAGATTGATGGTCGTGGTATCATGACACCGGCCATATAAAAAAGTACCCAGAACAAAACAATGCTAACGAAGGCGAAGGTAATAGAGTCGAGGCACCAATGAGTTAATATATATACACCAATATATATATATATATAATATATATATATATATATCCCAATCAATGGAGAAACCTCTATGTCCCAATATTTGTTACCATGTAGCAAAACAATGCAAGGTAACTAGAATCATAAAACATAGTGTCAGGCTACTTCTCTGAGCAACAACATAGAGTAATATTAGATTTGATTATTAGAAAGGATAAAATTTTCATACTACAAGAAGAAGAGTGGTGTTAGGAAACTAGACTTGCATGGATCAAAGGAGGAGATAGAAATACTATTTTTTTCCACAGGGTTGCATCCAAAAGGAAATAAACAAACTCAATATGGATAATCGAAGTAATGGCAGAAGTTTCCTCATACACGTAATTTTATTTACAATATATATATATATATATATATATATATATATAATATAATGATTTGAAAGAGTTTACACCGCAACAACCAAAACACTCTTGCAATACCTATTTATAAGCAAATGTTCTAACACACTAATTATGGATCACTTATTAAATAACAAGTGTCCACTTACAATAAATACTATTCAAAACAATTAGCTAACAAATCTCCTAAAATAGAGCCTAAGATATGACACATTTGAAGAGTCATATCTTGTTACAACAATATACTAATTTTAAATGACTCCATTAAATAATTAAATATTCTAGAATAATAATTATTAATTTAATAACTTAAATTAATAATTATTTTATTCCAACTTTATAACCTATGATAATATTTTATTTTTGGATGATCTAAAATTCTCCCCCATGATCTAAATATACATTACAACATATACCAAGTTCATCCCTGAACTTAGTAAATTTTATTCTGCCAAGCAGTTTCATGAAAATGTCGGAGATCTGATCTTCGGAAGGACAATAAACTAGCTTGAGGACATCTTTTGAAATGAGAGATCTGATATGATGATACTTGGTGTCCACATGCTTTGTCTTTGCATGAAAAACTAGGTTCTTGGAAAGTTTGATGGCTGACTGGTTGTCAATGAATAATGATGTAGCTTCTGCCTGAGAAATGCCCAAGTCCTGCAAAATTCTGCGCAACCAAACAATTTCACATGCTGCTTCCCATGCTGAAATATATTCTGCTTCTGTAAAAGAAGTGGCCACTGTAGCTTGCTTCTTACAACTCCAAGATACTGTTGTTGACCCCATATTCATTAAATAACCTGATTTTGATGCTCGATCATCAATACTTCTAGCAAAGTCGGCATCTGAATATCCACGAAGTACAAAGTTTTTAGTCTTTATGTAAAGAAGACCATAATCTTTTGTTCCTTGGATATATCGAAGAACTCTTTTGGCTGCATTCCAGTGGCTGTCTCGTGGTTCCTGCGTAAAAACGTGAAAGCATACTGACTGCATAAGATAGATCAGGAAGAGTGTTTGTTAAATAAATCAAGCTGCCAATCAACTGTCTGTAAGTAGTGTTGTCCACCTTTCCCCCCCTTCAAATTTTGAAAGTTTCAAGTTTTTCTCCATGGGGGTAAGAATGGGCTTGCAATCCTGCATTCCAAATCGTTGAAGAACCTCTACTGCATACTTACTTTGAGAAATGAAAATAT
Organism: Pinus taeda; assembly: GCA_000404065.3. Lineage (NCBI taxonomy): Eukaryota > Viridiplantae > Streptophyta > Pinopsida > Pinales > Pinaceae > Pinus > Pinus taeda. The sequence goes on along the minus strand of APFE030288337.1, from coordinate 191,424 downwards.
GATGTGGACGTTCGAAGACTTCAACTCCAAGATAGTAGTGAAGTAATCCCAAATCTGTCATCTTAAAACCTGCATGTAACTCCTTTTTCACCTGTGCAATATGATCATCATGGTTGCCAGTGATGATCAAATCATCTACATACATAACAAGAATTACTAGATATTTTCCCTGTTGTCGCACATACAAAGTATCATTAGATTCACTTCGTTGAAAACCAACTTTCTTAAGGTATTCATCCATCTTTGCATACCAAGCTCGAGGAGCTTGTTTTAATCCATATAAAGCCTTGATCAATTTGCAGACTTTATGTTCTTTCCCTTCAATTTCAAAACCTGGTGGTTGTGTCATATACACTTCTTCCTATAAATCCCCGCTGAGAAAGCACTTTTCACATCCATTTGATGAACTTTCCATCCTTTCTGAGCGGCCAATGCAAGTGTTAATCAGATGGTGTTCCATTTAGCTGTAGAAGGAAAAGATTTCTCATAATCAATGCCTTCCTACTGCGCAAAACCTTTTGCGACAAGTTGACATGCTTTATACTTTTCAAGTTCTCCCTTTTGATTATACTTAATTCCGTAAACCCATTTGCATCCTATGGGTTTAACGTTTTGTGGACAATCAACAAGTTTCCAAGTGTTGTTATCAATTACTGCTTGATATTCTTCAAATATTTCTCTCTATTTCTCAAATATTTAAGAGGTAACTTTCAAAATTTGACTTTTACAACGATGCTCTTGCAAAACTTGGTTAAAAAAAAAAAATTACCCCCCACCCCCCCCAAAGTAAAATTACTTTGAGTTACAATGTCACACTTTTTGAGTTACAATGTCACACTTATCTCTCCAGAAACAAATTACAAAGAAAAATCTCCTTATCACTCCAAAAAATTACAAATAACCTTATTACTCCACAAATATTACAAAATCCTTATTACTCCAATAAAACATTACATAAAAAATATATGCTTTATCTCTCCAAAATAAAATATGCCTTATCTCTCCAAATATTTACAAAATTAAAAATATTCCTTATCTCTCCCGCAAAGACTTTTCAGATTCACCTTTCGAAAAAAAACTGTCAAATGCTGCATATTTTTATTTGTCAAACGCTGGCTGGTTGGCGCTGACTGGTTGGCTCTCACGCTGGTTGGCTGATCATCAAATTCAGACATTATGCTATGATCTCATTAATCTTTCAATTAGCACACTTGTGTGTTCCTCACTACCCTAACAATGACAGCAAAAAGAACACTAAACGTATATCAAAGAAAGAAAATTTTAGGCTTTCTAAATACATTTGCATATTAAGAAATAGCTTTTAACTAATTGTGCCAGGGAGGTTAAGAGTGTCATTCAGTGTTTTGAAAATAACACTTCCAAAATTGCAGCTATCATTTTAATTTTACAGTTCCCAAACCGAAACAAGCATGAACAGAGTTTACAAAAGAGAGGGTCGGTTCCTTGTAATTTCAACACAACTCAAGAGAATCAAAACACCAAACCTTGAACCATTTGCATCGGGCTATAAAACACTAAGCCAGAGTGTTATCTTCATAACTTCATAAATCTGGAGTACGATAGTCTTATTGAGTACGAGTCCTACTTGCCTCTACAGATCTCACATGATAGAAATAAGGGTGGGCCATTGCTTCTTTTGCAGTTGCCATTTCCTGGTGATCATATCTAAGCAAATTGTCCAGAAAATCAACTGCCTCTGGAACAACTAGACACTAATTGTCAACATTTATGAATTTTGACCAAGGTTTTCTGCTATGCCTTCCAACGAGTGCCTCATTTCTTCAACGCTTGGATTAACATATCAAACTTTCAATATTACACTTAATAAAAAAGAAATACCATCCAACTTTGCATTAAATTCCAGCCTGGGTGTATGTTCCAGCATCAAAGGGTTAACAAAATCAATTTGCAGATTAAAAATCTAAAATCAATAAGATTTTTTTTAATTTTTTTTTGAAGACAAAACTGGACAATTTCATACCAATCATTTGCTGATCAATTCAATGGAGTTTTCCAAAAACTTGTAGAGCTGGAATCTCCTCCTCACATCCACTGCAACATTACTGGAGCTTTGATACCACAATAATGGCAGAAATGTCCTCAGACACGTAATTTTATTAATCAGGAAAAAACAATTACATATTTGATTTTGCAAGAGTTTACACCCCAACAACCAAACCCTCTTACAGTGAGCTATTTATAAGCTCAATGTCTTAACTATCTCTAATTATGGATCACTTATTAAATAACAAGTGTCCACTTACAATAAATACTATTCAAAACAATTAGCTAACAAATCTCCTAAAATAGAGCCTAAGATATGACACATTTGAAGAGTCATATCTTGTTACAACAATATACTAATTTTAAATGACTCCATTAAATAATTAAATATTCTAGAATAATAATTATTAATTTAATATTTTAATTTAATAATTATTTTATTCCAACTTAATAACCTACGATAATATTTTATTTTTGGATCATCTAACACAAAGATGGATTAGGGTATTCTCAATCATTGTTAAAGGAGATCAAGAATGTAGCATTCCATTACTTCAAAAACCAATTTCAAGAAAGGGAGGAGAACTACATGGCTGAAAAGATGGACCTGGTCGAACTTTTTCCATCGTGGATTAGCAACGAAAACACTTCAATGATGGACATTCAAATTTCCAATGAGGAGCTACTCCAAACCCCCAAGGAGATGGCCAAGGACAAAAGTTCAGGGCCAGTTGGCTAGCCTAGTGAATTCTTTCTCCATTTCTTTGACTCGATGGTCCCGGATTTGGTAAAGATGATGGAAACAGTCAGAATTTCCGGCAAATTCCCAGGTGCTGTCAATTCAACCTTCCTTACTCTTATTCCTAAGAAATCCAATGCTCTGTCTCTCAATGATTATAGGCTAATTTCATTATGTAATTTTGTATATAAAATGGCGTCGAAGCTTAAACCATGTCAAAAAGATTATCTCCCCCACATATTTCGTCGGAACAACTTGGTTTCTTGTCCAGCGGGAGAATCCAGGATACAATAGCCATTGTTCAAGAAGGCATTCATTTAGTCAAAACAAGAAAACAAAAATCATGTTTCATGAAAATGGATCTCAACTAGCCTTTCAATTATGTAGATTGGGAGTTCCTGACCATGATTCTCTTTTTTTTTTTTTTTCAGCAAGAAAAAAAACTATATAGTTGATATTGAATTCATTTAAAGCATATATGTACAACTATGTGATATAGAGCAAGAGATATCTGAAAAGGTAGAAATGAAAGGCGGTATATCCGCATAGAGAGATATGGAGATAGAGTCGAGGTAGATCAGAAAAACATACCAGATTGGTAGCATCAAAAAGTGAAAAACTATATACCAGGCATGGAGAAGTCCTGGATCAGGTGGCAGACATTGTCCACAGTAACCTGCATCCGCCTAGAACCATGAGGCAATGATAAACCCATCTTTGATAAAGCATCTGCTCTCCTATTTTTGTCCCTGACTATATGGGAAATTGAGAAATCTTCGCTGCTGGACCACAATGCTCCAAGTCGATTCAACCATCCAGAGAGATGTATGTTTTTTATAATGTGTTTAGACAGCACATGATCGATGGTGATTTTCGAGTCTCCAAAAATATGAAGCTTTTGAAGACCAAGGAAGGCAGAGACAGAGAGAAGTCCAACCAGGGCCATGATTTCTGCTTTGTTATTAGTTCCCGAACCACCATTCCAATAGATGTCAGTAGACTGACCATCTACAGGGAATATGGAAATACCACAGGCACATGAATTATGCAGAGCAACACCATCGAAAAAAGCGCAGGGGTATCCATAAAAGATGCAGGGTTGTTTGTTCCTCTCATGTCTGAGGTTCGATTGTTGTCGTTGTTCAAGCTTCTCATATAAGTAGAGAATTGATTCAATGATACTAGAACACGATTCTTTTTTTGAATCAAAAATCGACCGGTTCCACCATTTCCATATGGCCCAGATAGTAAGTAATGGGATGGGTCTCCACTTGCTTTGCATTTTGCTCCATGCTATGAATGCTTCATAGATAGAAGGGGCGTTGACAAATGTGAAACCATAATGCGCAGATAAAGTATGCCAAATCAACTGGACCTGAGGGCATTGTAGAAAAAGATGGAAATTGTCTTCAGAATTTGTTCTACAGAGGATACAGATGGCAGGACCTTGCCAATTACGCTTCTGGAGATTTAGCCAGGTGAGGTTCCTGTCGTGAAAAACTAGCCAGGCAAATGTAATGATTTTTAACGGGCACCCTGACTTCCAAAAAACAGGCGGAAAAATGTTACCATATGAGGCCGATTCAGATAATAGAAATTGGAGGTATATGTGCTTTGCTTGAACAGTCAATGAACCACCAAGACCATTCCAAGAAAAACTATCCCTGTCCGACGAGCGGAATAGACCAGACGATTTTATGGAGGTGATTAAGGCGTTCCATTGTGTCTCCAAAGCACCCTGTAATTGCAGTTCTGAGGCTGTTTTCCAGATTGGAATCAGACCGTTCCATTTTTGAATCACGGTGGCCCAATAGAAGTATCCCCTGTAGTGTAAATTTTTCAAGAGCAGCGGAGGAATGTGAATCCTTTCGCTCGCTCTAGCAAAGGTATCAATTCCAATGATGATATTGAAACCAGATTGGAAATTCCAAATTAAGTTTTCTCTGAAGAAAGGATCCAATCTTCGAAATCCTCTCAAAATATATGAACCCATGGCTGATCTTGTGTTTTGTTGTCTGTACCAATATGTCATGTCTTGATTCTTCATGTATTTAGCTCTTATGGTTTTGCTCCAATAGGATTCACCCATGATTGCATTCCACATAGATTTGCATAATAGTGCTCTTCTGACAGAGTGGAGATCCAGTATACCCCATCCACCGAGTTTTTTCGGTTGTGACAGCTTCGAAAGTCTGCACAGATGGTATTTCTTCCTGTCCTTCTGACCACCCCATATAAAGTTGGCTATCATGCAGTTTAAGCATTTGATAATGGAAGATGGGATGTAGAAAAGGAGCGCCCAATAAACCATAATGTGTGCCAAAATAGCTTGTGTGAGAATGGCGCGACCTCCCAAGGATAAACACTTGAATTCCCATGTAGATATGCGCTTGTAGAACCGATCCGTAATCCAGGCCCAATCAGCCAGTCTGTAACCCGCAGGTTTCAAATTGAAGCCCAGATATTTGAGACCTCTCTTGATAGGAAGAGTTTTGATGTTGAAGAGCTCTGTGAGGAAAGAAATAATATCTCCATTTACATTCTCAACATAGAAGAATGATTTAGTATCATTGATGCACAAGCCAGAAGCTTTCTGGAAATTTACCATGATTTCATGGATGCATATCCACGTTGTTCTGCAGAGTAAAGCCAACAGAAGGATATCATCGACAAAAAGGTTGTGTGACATGTGGATATCTCTGCAAATGGGGAGAGGCTTGATTCTCTCTTGAAGGATAGCTCTCTTAATGTGAAGGCTTTGAGATTCCATTACAAGTATAAAAAGGAGAGGAGGTAGGGAACAACCCTGTCTGAGGCCCCTGGCCGCTTTGAAGAAAGAAGTAGGGACTCCATTAATTAGGACAGCATATCTAACATCGACCACACAGGCCATGATCCATCTGATACATTTAATATTCAGGCTGATTCTAGCCAGTAGACATCGGATAAAACCCCAATTGACATAGTTGTACACTTTCTTAAGATCAATTTTTAAAAGAGCTGCATCAATTTTTCTGCTATGTATGGAGTGTAAGCATTCTTGGGCAAGGCCCACTGAATAGGTTTCAACATAGACATTTCCGATGGATAATGGCTTGCATCAAATTGACATCCATGGCAGTTCTCATCAATAGGGAGATCACTAATTTCTTCAAAATGAAGAAAGGGCTGAGACAAGGATGTGCTCTGTCTCCTCTATTATTTATTCTAGTAATGGATGCATTACGCAGGGGGATCAACACCATGAAAGAGGCTAGTGCCATAAAAGGATGTGGGATTTCTAGAAACTTCCACTTATCACACCTTTTGTTCATGGATGATATTTTATGTGCAAGAGCGGATATTTTATGTGCAAGAGCGGAAAAAATATCAGAATGGGAAGCATTTCATAAGATTCTTCTAAAATTCGGCAATGCTTTTGGGCTTAACATTAACAAAAACAAATCAAAATTTATTTATGATGATGGTGGATCAATGGAGATAATAGGGATTACATCCATGTTTGAGGTTAAGATCCGCTCATTGACAAATGGCTTCAAATACTTGGGTCGTCATTTGAAGCCTTGCAACTACGAGATTTCATATTGGGATTGGCTTGTGGACAAATTTGAGAGAATGCTACTTCGCTAGGACCATCGAATGGTTAACACTTAAGGCGGGGTGGGTTGTCATGATTCAAGTGGTTTTCCAGAGTATTCCAGTATATTGGATGCATATTTTTCACATCCCTCAAACTATAATGAAGAATATTAAATCTATTGTGGCCAATTTCCTATGGTCGGGATTAGGCTATAAGAGAAAGATCCCTCTCGTAGGTCTAAAATTGATCTCCAGATCGATAGAGAATGGAGAGAAAGATCCCTCTCGCAGGTCTAAAATTGATCTCCAGATCGATAGAGAATGGAGGTTATGGCATTCTAAATTTTAGAAACTTTAAGCTAGCCCTTTTGACTGCCAATCTATGGCGTATTTTTGGAGAAAAAGGGCTATGGCAAAATATTATGATAGCAAAACATATACCCTGTTGTGGACTGGATGAATGGATCCGCAATGGTGTTCCATCTAAATTATGTATGTCTGCAACGTAAGAGGCCTTCAGTGTGCCCCTTGGCTTTGCAGCAATCTCTGTTGGGCTGTTGGCAACAATTTGTAGGTCAATGTGGGGTTGGATTCCATTAAAGGCATGCCTGGAAGTCATCATCTCTTAGTCCCCATCGTCATCGCTCTAAATCAACAGGGAATCTCCACCTTAGGCAACATTTGGAGGGGCCCTTTATTGCCCCTGTCATCTCCCAATTGGCCACATGTCCACAAAATTGGCATTCTGACCTTTCTGGAGGCAGAGTGGGAAGTATACCGCAACAATCTCTGCCAGGTCCATATCGCGTTGTCTACACTTCTAGACAAGCTGGTTTTGGGCGGTCATTTTTTTGATGGCAGAATAGCTGCCTCTGAAGCATATAAGCACATCACTTCCTGCTCTCAAAATCTCCCTTTTTCTTATCTCACTGCTCAATTGTGGTCCTGGGATGTCCCTCTTGAGATTTTATGCATCACGGTTAATTTTGCACAATCATATTTTAACCTGGGATACTCTGTTGAAGAAGGGTTTTGTGGGCCCTGGAAGATGCTTATTCTACAAATCTGATTTGGAAGATTGTTAACATTTCTTCACTCTGCCCTTTCGCTCAAGAGATCTGGATGAAGGTGTCCTCTCTGTTGGGGACTCAGATCATTGGTGATAGGTCCTCTATTGCTGATTAGAGTGTTTCTTGGGGTAATCAATCAAAAGAACTTCGGACTGTCTCTCTTTACGTCTTAGTGTTTCTTGGGGTAATCAATCAAAAGAACTTCGGACTATCTCTCTTTACGTCTTTTTGGGGCATATGGCGCTCTCGGAATGAGAATATCTTTGAAGAGACTACTCCCTATTTCAATTTGACAATGCTCTGGATTGTTGCACACTTTCAAGAGATTGGTCCTTGGTGCCTCAAAGTTTCCTCTCGGACAATCTCTCTAGTTGAGTTGTCTAACATTTTCCCAATTTTCTATTCAATGAGGTTTCTTCTGGTGGGCGTTGTGGTTGTGGTGTCTCCTTTCATATTAACTTAGATTTGTCCTATCACTTCAGATGGTTTGTCGGCCTTGGGGACAATTGTAGGGAATAATTGTTGGCCTTATGAGGTGTTTTACAGGTCGCTCAGTGGCTCAATGTGGACAACATTATGGTTATTTGGGATTCCTTCTTAACGATCAGATAGATTTAAGATTGCATTGCCTTACATGTTCTTTCTCTTTTCAACTGGATGCAATGGATTTTGGGCATTAAGTACCTCTTCTCAGAGATTTCTTTCCAACATGTTTTCAGGGAACATAATAAGCAGTCGCACTATCTAAGTGAGCTCTGTCTCTTCTACCAGGGCATATGCATTATGAGCTGTTTTCTGAAGGGATTTCCCATAGTCATGGCTCTTTTGATTTTTATTAAGTCTCTTTGCTTTTTATGGTTTCTTTTTAGCTTTATGGGACCATGTTGCTACTTCTGATTCCTTGGTTCGGTTTCATATCCACCCTGTGTCTGAATCATTATGTCATATCTCTTAGAACTTTGTTCTTTTGTATCCTTGTTCTTCCATTCTCTGTAACTTTTTGGTGCCACAAGGTGATAATCTTGACAATCAATAGTGGTATAGATTTACTTAAATTATAGATATCATTATATTCTTGATCTAAATTGATAAATATATAACATTTTCCTAATAAAAATGTTCTGTTTTTTTCTAACAAAACAAATTAGAATCATACATCATAAACTCCATACAGATAAAACAGAACAACAACCACTTAACAGAAAAAGCTGAACTAACCAAAAAAAATATTAATCCGTTGTTTATTACATAAGCAGAGCATAATAAACTCCAAAAAGCCCACCATTAAAGATAAGTGGTTAAGTGGTTGGAAGTATTAAGTGATTGATTAATAGACCTTAACTTCAAGTATAACAACAATAATTTAGATTTTAAATTATCCCCCTTTCCTGGATTATAGGCTCTGTATTAAGAAAGAAAGAGAAAACACAAAACTGAGAGTATAGAATATGATGAAATCAATGTTATGAATTGACTGCAAATCATAGTTTACAAAATTATTATACAAGCGGGCACTTAAATGGAGCCTTCTAATCGTTTAGATGAAAAAGTATCATCGTGGAAGCCAGAGGTAGGCTATTAGATCCACTATCCCTCAATGAAAATGATGAGAATCAATGGAGAAAATAAGTGAACAGCAATGCAGCGACTATGAGAACGTAAGCAATTCCTTGATCAATCGCCATTCCTGCATAACAACAACAGATCAACATTAAACAATCAGAACAAGTGATGATAAACTAAGTGGGACACGCATTCTCGCGGCTGTGGTCTACCGAGAGGTTTGGTCTTCACCGGTCTAGCCGTCCAATCCCCGACAGGGCTATGTATATCTTAAATTTCACCCAAAGAAAACCACCGGTGATTTCCACTTACCGTTGCTGATGGGAGCTGGAGCAAGCGCCGAGATATCCTGAGCCTTCCCTCCAACTATGGCGGCGGCCATGAAAATCAAAGTGAAAATAACTGCAGTCAAACGTGCTAAAGCTGTACCCTCCATTTTATCCTACAGATTTGAGGTTACAGTGAATGCAATGAACTACTTGAGCCTACAGATTTGAAGTTACAGTGAACGCAATGAACTACTTGAGCAGCTGCTGTTATCGCTGTGCAGTTGACAAGAAGGATATAACTAAAGGAATCCCCAATGAGCACAGAAGAATGAGCAAGAGGAAGAGCACTGCTGGGGACACAAATAAGATGAAGACGAGTTAAAAAAAGAAGAAAGAAATTGGAATAGCGTGGAAGGAGAGCCCGCGAAAAAAGGTCCGCAGGGACCGACACGACCTTCCTTCCGTGTGGAGACTGACTTGACTGAGAAAATATGGGTAGAAAACTTTCCAAGTCATGGGTGGGCGAGACTAATATTCATTTGTGTCCCAAGCATAACGACCATATCACTCGTTTCTTGAATCACGGGGTAAAAGCACCCGGAGCAAACGGAGATATAACGTGTTTACTTCTTCTTCAACTCCGACTTAATGGTTGGGTCCCGCGTAAACAAATTTCAACTGAATTTTAATTTTAATTTAGTTTCTAATTTAATAGGTTTTATTAAATTCTGATGGAAGGCATGATTTTATTTTAAAAAAAATATTACTTAATTAATTGTTAAAATTTAATAATTAAAAATAAAATTATACGATCAAAATGATTATATTTATTTATTATTATTATTTAATATATAGTTTTATTTATATTTATTTATAAATGATTAAATTGTAAAAAAAAGATTAGATTGTAATGATGAGTTATATATATATATATATATAATTTTGGATTAAACAACTGGAGACATATCTATAAGTGGGGTACAAATTAAAGGGTTGTTTATTTTTTAAATTTTATTATAAGTAGCTATGATTTTGTAAGGGATTTAAATTTGAGTGTGGAGAGTATAAGATCAATCATCCCAATTTGGGATGAAGGCTAGATATCACTAAAAACATGTACATGATTTTATTGGAGGTAGCCCCGTGAATGATCATGAGGGATACTAGCTTTTTTCCTAACACTAAGTTGAAACCACCTTTTGGTCTTGAGATCACACTTAAAGTTGCTTTTGATTAATTAAATGCTCATCTTCTTTAAATATAAAGGTTACAACCAAAAAACATTTAACAAAAATAAAAGTTTATGATTATTTCAAGCATAATATAAAGGTAACAACCTAAACCCTAGAAGGGGATGACAAATATGAGAGGGGTTTTTTATAGCCCTAGAGGGAATCTAATATGCAACTATCCACAGTCTTGGAAGTAAGACCAATAACTAGGCTAAAGCTTATGCTTTGCTCCAAGGTCTTTCACTCACAACAAATCTCAACATTTCTAGATTAAATGTCATAAGAGATTCTGGTGTAGTAATCAAGCTAATGTGTAAGGGGAGCTCTCCTATTCTTATTGAAATCAAATCCCTCACAAAAAATACTTGAGTCTATCAAATGGCTTCATGTGCTTCAACACAATAATGAACATGGAAACCACTTTGCAAATCAAGCCAACTTTGAAAAATTTGAGAACTTGTAATTAATCACCAACCAAATTTTCAAAAAATCCCATAGTTTGCATTAAATCAAGGGTCAACCAATACATGGAGTGTCACATGTCAAACAAATCCAACGTCAAATGACATCGAACAATAAGACACTGCCTTATGGCACTCGCTTTCATTCCATTCAACAACTTCTTGTTATGATGGCTTATTTGTATGATGGTTTAATGAAGCACAATGTTGGTGGGATTGTTATCTTGAAGGATATGATCTCTTCCTCATTTCATCCGTGCCCTCTGAGCTTATCATCTATGAATCTCAAGACACTTTAGTGGCAAGGCAAATGATGTCGGTATAGTGGCTCTAAAATTGGCATTGTTTTTTATCCCTTGCTCCAACTGCTTAAAATCTACAATCTTTGCATAATGGAGGAATATGTCCCACATATTTTGATTGGTGGTATATGTTATACTTCTAGGCTAAGGGCATGGATTATACAGAGTTGTGTGCTACTCACAACGTGTTGAGAGACCATGTAGATTCCATTAGTAATCTTGGTATAGTGGTGATCTCACTTTGGCAGCATATTAAGAATTGGAAAGGAGCTCGAAATCACAAATGGAAGTAATTATGAGTATATTGGTATATCAACAAAAGAAACTCAACACTTTGGGGAATTCACTCAATGAGCTTTATAGGCGCACTATTGTTGGTCATGGAATTGGCTCCTCGACACACCATCACCATCATGCATAAGTCTCCTTCACCTTTGAGAATTTTGTTCTCCCTACACCAAATGCCCAAGTTCAATATGTTTCACCCAACACCCAAGATGATAAATAATAGGCATAACAACATTCCCCTTATGAATTTTGTAATATATAGTTTTTTTCTTTATTCATTCTTTCTTTTTGTATTAAGAGAATCAACAGACTTGTTTCCTATCACTGAGGAGGCTTAAGGTTGAGCCAAAAACACCACCCCTATACTCTTGAGCCTAACACAACTACCTATAACCACATTAGGCAAGTTACTTGAGTTTCGAGCCTAGATGAGACTCTATTATTAATCATTAAATGCTTTTCGATGCAAAACATTTACCATTTAACCTAATTTGATAAAATTTTATAATATATAGTCATAATTATAATTTAGAAACTTATTAAATATTGAAAAATAAAATTAGATATAATTTAAGTTATAACTAAATAGGAGAAAAAAATTCATATAATTTTTTAACTATTTCATCAATTTTATAACTTCAATTACTCTAATTCATTTTGAAAGAGACCTCTCATACTCTTTTTTAACTGTGACCACCTCTTTTATAAATAAAAATTAGCCCTACTTTGGTGAATGAATCTTAGCGGGTCAGAATTAGACCGGCCCACCTTCACTTTCTTACTGCCTTCTCATTCTCAGCTTACTGCCTTATCATTCAAGGAACCAGATTCATGCCTTACCAACCCATTATGCTGGGCTCAGCTTACTGCCTTATCATTCTAGGAACCAGATTCATTAGTTACCAACCCATTATGCTGGGCTCAGCTTACTGCCTTATCATTCAAGGAACCAGATTCATTCCTGACCAGCTAACTGCTTATCCAGTACAAGCTAACTGCTTATCCAGTACAAGCTAACTGCAGATTGCAGATTCATTCCTGACAAGCTAACTGCTTATCCAGTACAAGCTAACTGCTTATCCAGTACAAAATTCCTAATTTAGTGTAAAAAACACAATTTATGACTGAGAAATCTTTTGTCTTTTGCCATTGTAAGAATATTTTGCTCTCTTATGCCATATTAAGAATTTATAATTTTATTTTAGCCATAATTTTTGAGTCCCACATTTCTGATTTTGGTCAAACTCAATGTAACATGTGCTTTTCACTTTGTCACTCTACACTTCTCTCATTTCAATCATATGTAATTACAAAAATTGTGGTCGTAAGAGTGTAACGTGGATTCAACATAATATCCAATTACTATACTAAAGTAGCTTACTGTATCAAGGCCAGTGGGAGTGCGAAGTGCCAGTGGGAGTGCGAAGTAAATAAGAAGACAACTAAAAAAGAGCTTCTCACATCTTCCATGTCATTGAAGTTGGGAATATTTGTAATTTTTTCTGATAAATTATTTTTTTGTAAAAGTGGATTTGAAATTTTATAACTGTCGTAAGCATTTTGGGTCAAAATGCTTTAACTCATTATTAATTTATGAAAATTATTTGTAAAATTTATTATTTATGAATTTATTTGTAAAATTTATTAATTTTTTTAAACTATTTATACAAATTTATTAATTTTTGAAAATTAATTAAAAATTTATTGGAGTTTTTGAGAAATTAAATATTAAATTTAGTTTTTTAGAAATTTAAAATAATTTTTGATTTTTAAACTTGAATTTCTAATTTTTGATTGGTGGATATTGTTGATTAAGACTATTTTTATGAGGTTAAATCAATTTCCCAAATTAAAAATTATAAAAAATTAAAAATATAACAAAACTCGAAAAAATAAAATAAAAAACAAAATAAAAAAATCTCCAATCACCAAGAGTTTTGAGTCCTCAAAATTAATTATGTAAAATAAAAATAAAAAATGGATATAAGGGATTTGCCAAGGTCTGTCATCTTCTTCTATTCAAATCAATCAAGTGCATATATCTCGATACGAAGATTCAAGCAATTTTGTACCTATGAGCTTTTTCTTGTCATTTTATAATGTTTTATTCAGAGGCTACTAACCCTATTTTGAAACAAAATCCTAAGTACACTGAGATTTTGGGAGTTGTCTTTAGTGCAACTTTTTGGATTTTCCAGTGTCAATATCCAATGGAAAATTTTGAGGTGAAATCTCGATTTGTGTTATTTAAACTAGTTTTTTGATTGTATATATGGATTCAACACCCTGAAAAATCCTAAGGCATTCAATTGTGCCGGGGTCACCTATCAAACTTGTGATTTCAATAAATTCTTGCTAGAGTTTAGAAAAATTAAACCAGAAAAACCCACTTGAAAAACTTCCAAAAAATCACCATAAAACAATTTGAAAAATTAATTTTATAACATTTATATTATTTGGACGCTTATTTGAAGTTTTATGGATATAGACTGATATGGAATTGTTTCTGCTTTGGGTTTTGGCGATTTAAATTGATAACCCTATCTCTGATAGAATACATATTATGTGCATTGACGTGATTTGGATTTCACGAAAGTTCCCTACGCTTATTCTCTATATTTTAAAGAGATATTTTCACGACCATCTTTTAATATTACAATGTGAGTTAAACTTACGTACAAATATTTTTGGTGGGTTTTATGGAATATGAATTTATGGTTATTCAAGGCTTTATTTTATGCATTTGGGTGTTTGTTTTTTTCATTTGGGTGTTGTTTTTATTATTAATTACTTTGTAATTTGGGATGTTTATAAGTGGTTTGTCTGTTTAGTTGGACTAGATCGTAGAGAAATAATATAATAATTATTACAATTTTATAATTAATTTAGTTTTGTGTTTTTTTTTTTTTTTTTTTTTTTTTTTTTTTTTTTTTTAATTAATTATTAAAATATTAAAAAGATTTTTTATTAATTTCATTTTAAAAGTTTTATTATTAATTATTTGTATTATATATTTGTTAGGTTTATAAGTGGTTTGTGTGTTGACTTGGAAAGATGTTCGAGAAATAATATTATTACAAATTTATAATTAATTTAATTTTATTTTAAAATTTATATAATTATAAAATATAAATTCTTTTATTAATTTTTTTTTAAATAACAAAAAAATGGTTATTAATTTATTATTTAATTTATACATATTTTATAATATTAATTAATTATTATTTTTTTAAGGTGTTTTAAATTATGTTCTTGTTCACTGGATAAACATTTAATTAATCATATTTTTAACTATTTTTATATTTATTATTGTAGTAGCAATGTACGCAATCATTTTTTGATGCGTTTGTCTTCTTATATACACCCATATTAAGTCATAATTAAAATTTATTTGTTACAATATCAATTTCTAATTTTTAAGCTAATAAAAAATCACAATGATTTATGAATACATTTTTTTTTTAACAAGATCGGATAGTGGATATATTACCAAAAGTTGTCGTCGAGCAAGCTCCTATTATAGTCGACTGCAGCATAGAAAGAAACTAAGAAATGAAGGGAGCACGGTCCCTTCTCCTATGGATGATTTCAAAACTTCATATATTTTTATGACTATTCTTGAGTACTGCCTAACATACTGACCTACTAATAAAGCAAATTTACATAACATTGATTCTCTAAGAATTTTTTCATGGATTGTAGACTGACTGCTCCTGAGATAGCTGTTTCTTCTTGTCATAGTTGACCAAGTTCTCTCCTTCATTGCTCATGGTGTTGTTTTTGTAGTATGTCACTGCTTCCTCTAAGTGCTTGCATTTAGTTTTTAGCGCCATGATCTCTTCCTTATGCATTTCCATGTTCCTTTTCTGGTAGCTATACTCAATTCTCATTTCGGATCTGATATCTTTAAGTAACTCTTGTAGTCGATGGATCATAAATTTGTTCGCTTTGCATGCATCATTCCTTGAAGCCATTTCAATGGGATTGAATTCCATATGATTTGTTTTCTTCTTTTTCCTCTTGTGCTGCTTGTTATTCCTTGTATTGTTGTGCTTCTTGTGTCTTTTTTTTCCTGAGATATTCCTTATTCTACTGTCACTGCCCGCCTGTCTTTTGTTCTAAACTTTACTGCTTGTTGTAGCTTGGCGATCATGAATGTGACAGTCAAGAAGGAGGGACGTTGAGAGGGGAGGAGTTAAGAGGCGGAGATGATCGTTTGTGGAGGAGTGAGGAACGAGGTTGGATGGAAGTTTGGTGGAGATGACAGGATGCAGGTTTCATGGGCAGTGAAGAGTAAACAGGGAGGGATTTAGAAAAGGCGGAGGCGCTTGGAGTAGAACACAGGATATGAGGAGCGATTCATACATACAACTTTGCCTTGGATTGGAGTTGTAGGATATGTTGTGTTTCCAAGTGTATTTGTAGAGGCTGGGGGCTACCCAATGCCTTTCATCGATGGGATGGATTGTTGCGTGGTTCTTGTAACCAAGATCGCAATCGTCCTTGCTGCCAACACTAATGTGATTTTTCGATCTGCTATGATGTTTCCTCTGAAGTCTCGTGACTTTCTGCTTGTTATTGTAGAGATATGCTTTTTGCTGAGTTCTGACTATTGCTTTTTTTTTAATTTCTTTTATGAATGCACTCTGTTCCTTTTCTTTGATAGAAATCATGCTTGTGATCTTTTGATGGAGCTTATGGGACAGAGTTGTGATATTCCTCTTTGTTTTCCTGAACGCTCCCTTCATTTATTTTCATTGCTTGATTAGCGAAATGGTGTGCCTATTGGTTGTGAGTCCGCAAGACATGTCTGAAGATCACATCTCCTGAGCCTTCTAAATTCTCCCTGATTCTCCTATATATTTTGTTCATGAACTCATTGCTTGGATTTTTGTGACAGGCCATTGCCTCTATTATTATCGTTGAGTCTCCTATTATAATGGGATCTTGTATCACTCTTTTTTTATTATTCTTGTTCCCATTAATAGGTTGTAGGCTTCATCCTTGTTATTTGAGACTTCTCCAAGTCCCCATTCATATGTAACATTTTCTTTCCCATCTGGATCAAGAATAATTCCGCTTGCCCCTGCCTTTCCAAGATTATGTTTTGAGGCCCCATCAAAGTAGAGACAATGTCTTCTCTAAAAAAAATTTCCACATTGCGAGTTCCTCTTCATTCATTCTCATTTTCCAGCTATTTCCTGAAGTTTTCCTCCTTTGTCCTTTTTGTCCATTGTTATTTATTATGGCTTTGTTAAGCCAATCTCACTGTTCTTGTTGAAGAGTGTTATAGTCTGTTGATGTTGTTCCTTTGACATTAAGGATTTCAGAAGTTAATCCCCAAGTTTTTGAGAGGGTTTTCCCTATTCTTGGAGTTTGTTTTTTGAATATGCACTTGTTTCTCATCAACTAAATTTGCCAACAAAGGACTACTGGGATGAATTTTCAGATCCTTTGTATCGTGACTTTCCTCTTTGTTGTATATGGATAGGCCTTCTCCAAGGTTTGGAGAAAACACAACAGAGGCTTTTCAAAATTTATATTGATTTCAAGAGGGCTTATAAGCTGTTGCCAACATTCTTTGGTGAAGATGCAGTCTTGAAATAAATGTTGAATGGTTTCTTTAGCTTGAAAGTACATTGAGCATCGTGATGGGCCTTGGAAGCCTTTCTTTTTTAAGTTTTCATTGGTCAAGGTCTTCCCTTTTAAGAGAGTCCATATAAACATTTTGATCTTAGGCAAACTTTCTGATTTCCAAACTGTCTTCCAAAAATCCTAGTCTTGTTGATTTGGTTGTTCTTGTAGGATTTTGTATCCAGTCTTGACTGTGTATTTTCCACCACTTGGATCCCAGAGGAAGCCATCTTCTTCATCATAGTTTATGGGTGCTGCCCCTTTAAGAAGCTGCCTTAATTTGCTCCATTGCACCTCCAGATTTGCAGGGATTGTTAAGATTTGCCAATCTTGCCATTCTCTTTGATTCCAAAGAGAGATTGAGTGAAGAGTATTTAGACCTTTTCTTTTCATCCATTTTTGAATGCCTTCAATTTCTGGGTGAGTCTTTAGTGGTTCTTTTCCCATAATTCTATCCTCCCAAATCGATATTGTTTTTCCATTGCCTGGAGTTTTAGTGATATAATTGCTCATTAAAGGAATTGTCTTTTTAACTGGCTTCCAGGCTTGAGTACATTGTCTTGATGGGATATTTTCATTAAGCAATCTTTTCCTAGAGCTGTCCATGTATTTTGAGATGAGTGTTTTTTTCCACTAGCTCTCTTTTCCTGTGATCAATCTCCATATTACTTTCATTCCTAGGGTTGCATTCATGAGCCCGGGTAGCCAGATTGATAAGCCTCCTTGTTCATATAGTAATACTACTTGCTCCCACCTAACCAAACTGAATTTTTTGTTTTCTTGCTTCCCCCCCTGCCATAAAAAGCTTCTTAAGATTAACTCCATTTGTTTGTGGGCACTTGTTGGGGCCAATATTATTGCATATTGGTAGATAGGCAGTGTGCTAGGAGTGATTTAGTTAATATTACCCTTCTTGCCATATTTAGCCACATCATTCCCCAGCTTTGGATTTTGTTTTTCATTTTTTCAATCTGTTTGGTCCATATTTCTACCTTCATGTTCTCTTTTGAGATAGGGAGTCCCAAGTAAAAGAAGTGAGTCCATTTTTCTTGTATGAGGATTTCTAGGATTTGTGAAATCCTTTGTACGATTCTGGGAGGGGTATTCCATCCATATATTCTGCCTTTTTTGTTATTTAAGAGCCCACCTGAAACCTGTAGGAAATCATCCAATATTATTTTTAATCTTCTTGCAACTATTGTTGATGCCCCTCCCAACAACAATGTGTCATTAGCGAAAAGAGAGTGGTTTATTGTCTTTACTCCTCTTGCTATTCTGAGCTTGATGATGTTTCTCTCTTTTCTTTGTTTTTCCAAGGCTCTACTTAAAGTTTTCGACATTATAATATATAGGAAGGGAGAGAGAGGGCATCTTTGTTTGAGGCCTCTTGTGCTTTGAAAGAATTCGCTGGGCCTTTCATTTATAAGAGGAGAAATCCAAGGAGTGGAGATGCAAGCCTAGATGACTTCTATTATTTCTCTTGGAAATCCAAGTTTCTTGAGGACTGCCATTAGATATGGGAGGCTGACCCTATCAAATGCATTTTCCATATCCAGTTTGATTATGATTCCTTTTTCTTTTCTTTGCATACTGGAATGTACAACTTCCTATACAATAATTACATTATCTATGATTTGCCTGTTGGGCACAAATCCTCCTTGATTTTTAGATATGATTGTTGGGAGCACTTCTTTGATTCTATTTGCAATTATTTTTGTGATGATCTTATAGGAGGAATTACAAAGAGAAATGAAGCGAAATCTATTGAAAGTGGAGGGATTGGATTCTTTTGGGAGTAAAGCAAGAGAGGAGGATTTTGTATTGCTTCCTATTTTTTTTGAAGACATTCTTCACCCTTCTTAAGAAGTCCTTTCTAATTGTATTCCAATGGAATCTGTAGAATGCTATTGTAGAACCATCTGGCTCTGGGGCTTTGTCTGGATGTAGGCTCCATATGGCTGCCACTACCTCTTCTTCTGTTATCTCTTTGCACATTTCCGCGTTTTGGTCTTTTTTGATTCTATTTTTTTGTATGTTGTAGGAAGTTTTCATACTTAGCCATTTCTTCTTTGGCTGAAAGTAAATTTTTAAAGTGCTTGTGGGCTGATTTTTTTTAGTTCCTCTGCACCTTTGATCTCTTGACCATTATCTTGTATTTTTTCTATCTGATTTCTTGATGTTCTTATCTTCATAGTGTTGTGGAAGAAGGAGGTGCTTTTATCCCCTACCTTGAGCCACAGGCTTCTAGATTTCAGTCTAGCCTCTTCTTCCTCTTTTCTGTTTTCCCTATATATTTCCCAAACTAGCTCCTTTTCTCTTAGATAATCCTACTTGTGTTCTTCTTTGCTTTCTTTTTCAATTTGTATGCTGTCCATTTTCTGTTACAGCTCTTTTTCCTCTATTTTATTTATTTATTTTATTATATTATTATATTATTATTATTATTATCTATATATATATTATATATATATATATATATATTTTTTTTTTTTTTTTTAAATTTCGTTTGCTCTTGCCCATTCCTTTAGCTTGGCTCTTAAATTTCTTAATTTTGTTTCCAAAATATATTGGGGTGATCCTAATACTCTCGGTGCCCATGCTTCCTTGATTCGTTCACTGAATTCTGTATTGGACTCCCATATTGGGCTGTATCTAAATGGAAGCGGTATTTGGTTTTCCATTTTGCCTATCATTATTGCCACCGGCTTATGATCAGATGCTGTGGTATGTAAATTTTTTGATTTAATACAGTTGTGCACTGTTGCTATGTTTTCTTGAATCAGAATTATATTCATCCTATCTTTAATGTTGTTTTTTCCCACTCTTTTGTTGCTCTAGGTATATTTTCAGTTGTTTGGAGGAATGTCTATTAAGTTGTGTTTTTCCATTATCTCTTTCAAAGCATCCCTGGATGGGTCTGTGTGATAAATCCCTCCAAAATTTTCTTCTATACTTCTTACCAAATTTAAATCCACTCTGAGAATTATTTTCCCAGTTTGTGTTTCTTTTAGTGCTTCCTTTATGGTGTCCTAGCATTGCTCTTTTTCCTTGTAGTGGTTGGGGGCATATATGTTTATGAAACTGTACTTCTCCTTTATGCTTATTTGATTTAGGTCGGTTTGTACCCAATGTTGATCTTTTTTTTTGTTGTATCAACTCCCAGAGCCCTTTCTTCCATATTGTGCGGATTCCTCCTAACACTCTTGTTGCCTATATTGCTTCCCCTTCATAATTTTTTATTTTTTTTTTAATATTTTCCATTTCATGGCTATTTGTTTTGGTCTCCTGAATCATAAGAATGTCTAGATTTTCTTTTGCCAGAATGTCTCTTATGGCATTTTCTTTTAAGGATGATCCCATTCCTCAGTAATTCCAGGAGACCACTATCATTATTTTCTTGTTGGGTGGTGAAGGGACCTTTCCCTCTTTGTTGGCTTTTATCATTGTTTCCTAAGCTCCTTCCCAGGAAGGATTTCATTGGTTGTTGTGTTCCTAATTCCATTTCCTTTGCTGTCGCTTCATCCCTTAGTTCTTTGTTTGACTTCCTTCTTGCTTTTTTTTTTTTTATATATATATTCCACATTTTGAAGTGTTTCCTTTCATTGATTTCTTGTTAGAATTTTGTCTACTGAGGGAGGGGGCGGAGATTGAGTGTTTAAGATCAGAGGGGATGATGGGGGGCTAAGAGTAGGGATGGGGGGGGGGGGGGGGGGGTTGGGATCTAGATCTGTGTCTGGAAGATGCGAGGGCCTGCGAAGAAGGATGAGTGGGTTGGTTGTTGGTTGTCTTCTTTCTTTTAGCCTATTCCCATTTGTTTTCCAGATCTTCAGCCTTTTCATTTTCATTTTTTTTTTTTTTGTACATCTATTAGCAAAATGGCCATATTCGTGACATACCTTGCATTTGAAGGGGATTTTTTCATAATCCAATTGTTGAATATGCGTCCACTGATCCACTTTGATTTTGATTGCTTCTGGAAGCCCTTTCCCTAGATCCACTTCTACACAGATTCTGGCGCATGCATGCATATTTTCCTTTGGATTGCACCTGTCTATGTATTTCCTGACTGCATTTCCTATAGCTTTTACTGAATCATCTCCCCAGTAGTAGAAGAGAAGATGCGGAAACCTGACCTAGACTGGAACAACGCTGGGTGTATCCATTTCTGGATCAAAATCTTGTGTCCATCTGTTTAGGTATAGTCCCCTTGTATCTATGAAGTATGGGCCATTCCTAAATATCAGATCACGATCCTCCTTGGTTTCAAAGTGGAAGGTGTAGTACCCTCTTCCATAAAACCTGATTGAGATTTTCCCATTTATTGACGCAGTCCAATTCCTTTCTATGGGTTAGGGCCATAACCCAGTAAACTGCCCAACTAATCCACGCTCCGCCAAGGATAGAGCTTTTCTGTGGGGGAGAGCAGGGGGGAGTGAGATTTCAAAGATGTCTTCCAATCTTTTAACAAACTTAGTTACTGACGGTGGATTCTTTGCCGGACTCATTGCAGAAATGAGAGAGGAAAATGCTTTTGTTGTTCCTTCATTTTATTGTTGGTGATCAGAGAGAGGATCTCCGTCCTTTGGTGAATCCATCTTGCTCAAACCTCAGATACAGGAGGCCGCTGGGGGACAACTGCATGCTGTGTTCTTTGGCTAGGGCTGCGCATATCCGTTAGCAGCAGCAGCAGCGCGGAATTTTTCAGTCGTGAATACATTTATTAAAAAAATGAAATATATATGTTGGGTGTGGATCCTGATTATCTTCTGTATTCAAAGGTATCACCGCATTGGACCCTAGTTCGAAATGGGTTGGCAACGCTGCCCGTAAAATATTCGCTACAGGGGGGTCCGGGGGGGGGGGGGTTGCTGCGACCTTTGGGGAGCCCCCCCTGTCCCCTGGTGGGGGGATCGGGGGTAGTGCCCTCGAAGCTAAGAATATATGTAAAATTGCCTTGTAAAATGTTGTAATTTCGTAGTCAATCTAGGCCGTTCATTAGCCGAATGATCTGACGATAGAAGTTATGTTTAATTTAGGATTTTTTCCTTAGAAAGAAGCACCTCATTATATATGAGGGAATTGTATTGCGTCTATGTAGATCATTATTCTGAGTGAGGAAAAGAGAGGAAATTGAGAACGAAGAGGGTGTTACAGCGAATCTGTTGTAGGTTGTATTTCAGTTTGTTGGATAATATAAAAAGAAGGACTAGTTGTTTCTCCGTGGATGTAGCCCAAACTGGGTGAACAACGTATATCTGTGTCTCTCTTGTTTTATGCGTTTTCTGTGTTTATATTTCTGCAATATTTTATGTGTTCCATTACTCTGTAATATATAATTTTCTAACAACTAGTATCAGAGTCAAAGGTCTATTTGGCTGATAAACTCGCAGGAGATAAGGGTTCCTGGTTCGAGTGGGAGCAATGGTAGAAGATGGTAGGTTTGGGGTCGAAGAATTCAACGGCCAAAACTACCAGTTGTGGAAGATGCAGATGGAATATTATCTGTATCAGAAATATTTGTACCTACCATTGCGTGGAAAGACAAAGAAGCTGACGAGTATGACAGACACAGAATGGAATATTCTTGACAGAAAGGCACTTGGAACAATATTGCTATGCCTAGCGGCATCGGTAGCTTTTAATATTTCAAAGAAAACGACAACAGAGGGTTTAATGTCGATATTGACCAAACTATATGAAAAACCCTCAGCCTCAAATAAGTATTTCTTATGAAGCATTTATTTAATATGAAGATGTGAGAAGGTGGATCTGTTGCAAACCATTTAAATGATTTTAATATAGTTACAACTCAGTTAAGTTATGTAGGGGTATCTTTTGATGATGAAGTTAGGGCTCTGTTATTTCTGTGCTCATTGCCAGAAAGTTGGAATGGTTTAGTTATGGCCATTAGTAACTCTGTCTTTGGATCTAGTACTTTAAAGTTTGATGATGTTGTCGATGCAATCCTTAGTGAGGAAATGTGACGGAAAAGTTTCGGTGAGACATTAGGTAATGTTTTGACTACAAAGACTAGGGGAAGAAAAATGGAAAGAGGAAAGAGCCCAGGATACCGGAGTAGGTCAAAAAAAGGCATATTCAAGTCCAGATCGGGGATAGTGTGTTGGAAATGCGAAAAGAAAGGACACCTAAAGAAAGACTGCAAGTCTTGGAAGGGAAAAGAAGGAGATGCGTAACAAGAAACTAAGCATGAAGTATATGTAACAGGTGATGTGTTGCAAGATGCTTTGATTCTTCCATTAGAAAATATTATTGATGTCTAGGTGGTAGATTCAGAGGCCTCATTCCATGCCACACCTGATAGCAAACATTTTTATGATTATGTTCAAGGATATTTTAGACAGGTTCGATTGGGTGATGATAAACCCTATAAAATCATTGGAATTGGTACAGTTTTCATAAAACAAAAAAATGGAAGTCAGTGACTATTGAAGGAGGTAAGGCATGTTCCAGATCTGAAGAAAAATATGATTTCAACAAGGCAGTTGGGAGGTGAAGGTTGCGTAACTTCTTTAATAGATAAAACCTGGAAGGTCACAAAAGGATCCCTGGTAATAGTGAAAGGAGAAAAGGTTGGTACATTGTATTTATGCAATGGTATTTCTAATTTTGTTAATGCCTTAACCTCTATAGGAGAAGATACAACATTGTGGCATCATAGGCTCGGGCACATGAGTGAGAAGGGGATGTAGATTCTTCACTCAAGAAATTTGTTGCCAGGTTTGAAGCATGTTGATTTAAAATTCTATGAGAATTGTCTTTATGGAAAATAGAAGAGAGTCAGATTCCTTAGAGTTGGGAAAGAAAAGTAGAGTGAAAAATTAGTGCTTGTGCATATAGATGTATGGGGAACTGCTCAGGTATCTCCCTTTATTATGTTACCTTTATTGATGATGCAACCAGAAAAGCTGGATTTAGTGTATTCGAAATAAATCTGATGTATTTGATATTTTCAAGAAATGGAAAGCTTTGGTTGAAAATGAGATAGGAAAAAGGTTGAAGTGTCTCAGATCAAACAATGGAGATGAATATTGCCACAAAGATTTTTATAGGTACTGTTCTGAGAATGGAATTCGTAGAGAGAAGATAGTTCCAGGAACACCACAAAAAAATGGTGTGTTAGAAAGGATGAACAAGACAATCATGGAGCGTGCAAGGTGCATGAGATTGCATGCAGGATTGCCTTTACAATTTTGGATAGATGTTGTAGATATTTTTGTTTATCTAATAAACAGAGGGCCTTCAAGTTCCTTGGATGGTGGTATTCCAGAGGAGGCATGGATAGGTGAAAAGGTAAACTACTATTTTTTAAAGACTTTTGGTTGTGAGGCCTTTGTCCATATTAATAAAGAAAATAGAACAAAGCTTGAGGCAAAATCAAAGAAATGTCCCTTTATGGATATGGTGTTAATGATTTTGGTTTTCACTTTTATGATTATGAAAAACACAAAATCATTAGGAGCAGAGATGTTATATTCAATGAAAATGTTTTGTATAAGAATCAACTACAAGAAGAGAAACAGGAAAAAGAAAACAGAGAATACACAGTGCTTGACGAGATCACAGAAAAAGTGATGGTGCCTGAAAATCATAATGATCAACAGCCAGAACAACAACAACAACAGCAACAAGCACCTCAAACACCTGAAAGTGGTGTTAGAAGATCTACCAAGATAAGTAGACCCCCTGAACGATACTCTCCTTCATTATATTATGTATTGTTGACCGATTCTCGTGAACCAGAATGTTATGAAGAAGCAGTGTAGGTAGAAACTAGGAATAAGTTGGAGCAAGCCATGAAAGAAGAGATGGACTCCTTAGCACATAACTAGACCTGGGACTTAGTCAGGTTTCCTGCAGGTAAAATAGCATTGCAGAATAAATGGGTTTACAAGTTGAAGGAAGAAGATGGAGGTAGAAAAAGGTATAAAGTTAGACTTGTGGTGAAAGGGTTTGCATAGAAAAATGGTATAGTCTTTGATGAAATATTTTCTCCTGTTGTTAAAATGACTTCAATCAAAATGTTAAAATGACTTCAATCAGAACTATTTTAAGTCTAGTAGCAATTGAAGATTTGCATGTTGAGCAGTTAGATGTAAAGACAACCTTTCTCCATGGGGATTTGGAGGAAGAGATATATATGCAACAACCACAAGAATATGAGGTAAAAGGGAAGGAGAAACTAGTGTGCATGTTGAAGAAGAGCTTGTATGGCCTAAAACAGGCTCTAGGGCAGTGGTATCTAAAATTTGACAGGTTTATGTCTGAACAAGTTTGTACTAGATGTCACTCTAATCATTGTGTTTATCTCAAAAGGAAAAATGATGGAAGCTATATTATATTGTTATTGTATGTAGATGACATGCTTGTTGTAGGTTCTAACATGTAGGAAATAAATGTGCTC
>APFE030288337.1:112987-154746 GCA_000404065.3 Pinus taeda | reverse complement strand
AGAGGGGCATGTTAGGTCCCTATAATACTAGTGATTCCCCCATTACTATTGTTGTTGTATCCCTTATTGTTATTGTTGTGCCCCTATTGTCCCCATATTGTTATTATCGTGCCCTATAGAATCCCACTATTGTTATTTTTGTGCCTTTATATTATTATTGTTAGGTCAACTTTGGTTATATTGTGACCCCTTAGACTCCTATATATAGAAAGGAGGTTTTTTCATTTGAATCATCTAAGAATTTTTCGTTTTTGTAATGTAAATGAGGTTGCCCCCTTGAAGAGGCTTATTTCTAAGGCGTTGATATATCTTTTCTATCTTTTTGTGAGCTGGTTTCATAACAGATAGCTAAGCTATGTCAAATTCTAGTGTATATACATGTTAATCATAGATCTAGCAAGTGTTGAGAGGGATCAAATCTCTTGGGATGCAAACCTCTCTTACAATGCAAAACTTGAAAAAAAAAATTATCTTGAGATATTTGATTCCTCTCTCTTGTTGGATTGTGTTACATTCTTTCCACGACTAGCTTCCCTAGTTAACCGCGGGGTTAGAGCCCCCCCCCGGCCCCCTTCGTTTCACCGATTTCACAGTGGGGGTGTCACTGGGGGTTTAAGGGGGCGGGTAGCCCCCCTCTCTTACAGGTCTTGGGCACGCCGCGGGGGAAATTTTTTTTTGACCTTATATTAGGTGGGTAGACCTACTAATGTTTGGATTCGATTTTTCGGTCGCATGGTATTGGATGCTGTTCGACAATTATATTATATATATATGTATTGTAACATTGAAAAGAACATAATGAAAAATCAAGTTGGTCGTCCTGGTTTTGGGATCCAAGGGAAAAATCTCTGTGTATATGTGTTTTATGTGTTATGCTCTTGATATTGTTTATTTTCTGTGTTTTAGAATTTGTATGCAGGTAATTTATGTACGGGGTTAAAACCTACATTTGGTATCAGAGTTGTTTTGGCTTCAAGGGGACGTCTTTGTTGCTGAGGGGTTTCTCTCGGGCTTGTGGTAGACCTTGTTCAATGGGAGATTTGCAAGATTGATTTTGGTAGGGAAAGAAGATGGCAAGTAGTGGAAAGATAGAGATCGAGAAATTTAATGGTCAGAGTTTTGAGTTGTGGAAACTCAAGATGGATGATTTGTTGGTGGATAAAGCTTAGTGGATCGTGGTAGATCCAGGTACTAAACGATGGGAGTGTCTGATGAGGAATGGAAGAAGTTGGAACAGAAGGCAAAGAGCACAATATGATTGTGTGTCTCAGATTCAATATTATTGAATGTATCAGGGGAAGCTACGACGAAGGTTTTGTGGGTCAAGTTAGGGACTTTGTACCAAACTAAGTCTGTGGTGAATAAACTATTCCTATGGAAAAAGTTGTATAACCTAAGGATGAAAGATGGAGACTCGATGACATAGCATATGAATGCATTTAATACTATGTTAAGTAAGTTATTGTCTGTTGATATTAAAATTTCAGATGATGATAAGTGCATCAGTTTGTTGTGTTCTCTACCAGATTCGTGGGATAATTTGGTTATTGCAAAAGGTAGCAATGCAACTGCCTTGCATTTTGATGAAATAGTCTCATGTTTACTGATGGAGGAGATGAGATGGAAAATATGGAGAGCTAGAATGGTGATGCCTTGTTTGTACGAGGATGGTACTAGAGCATAAACAAAAATAAGTCATTGAGTGGGCAATCTAAATCTAGAGGGAGATCTAAATCTCCGAGAAAACTTGTAAAGGTGGTGTGCTGGAAATGCGAAAAGGAAGGGCACTACAAAAAGGCCTGTAAATCTCAAGCTCCCAAGAAAGGAAAGGGATCTAATGATGCTCCTTCCGCAGAGGCGAAAACCACCTCAGATGAAGGTTGGGATGTGTACTTGGCTTCTTGAAGTACACATGTAGATCATGAGGCATGGTTGATTGACTCAGGTGCACCCTTTCACTTCACTCCCCATAGAGAGTGGTTATACGAGTATGAGAAATAAGATGGTGGTGATGTCTTCTTAGGGGATGATAGGAAGGCTAGAATCATTGGTTGCGGAAAAGTAAAGTTGAAGTTGCAAGGTGGAAGGTTAGAACACTTCTGGGTGTTCTACATGTCCCTGCATTAGCTAGAAGTCTAATTTCTATAAGAAGGTTAGATGATGTAGGTGTAAAAATAGTGTTTGAGAAAGATACCTGCAACATAGTTCGGGGAGCACTGGTATTGATGAGGGGAGTTCAGATTGGAACTCTGTACAAGTTGTAAGGTAGCACTATTGTTGATGGGTGCATTAGTTCTGTGATTCCTGAAAGTGGAGCAGAAAATCTAGTGTTCTCTCGAGAAAAGACCATGCTATGGCATCAAAGGCTTAGACATATTGGAGAAGGGCCTTCGAATACTTCATGGTAAAGGCATAGTTGAAGGTATGACTAATAGCTCTCTGGATTTTTATTTCTATGAAAATTGTGTATATGGAAAGAAGAATCGGGTGAGTTTCCCTTTTTGTGGTAAGAGGGCGGAATAGATATTAGAGCTTGTGCCCTGTGATGTGTTTGGACCTGTGAAGGTTCTATCACTAGGTAAGTATGTGTACTATGTACCATTTATAGATGAATTCTCAAGGAATACATGGATATATTTCCTCAAGAAGAAATCTGAAGTCTTTGACAGGTTTAAAGAATTTAAGGCTCTGGTGGAAAACCAGATAGAGAAGAAGATAAAGGTGTTGAGGACAGATAACGGTCGAGAATTTTGAAACAAGTAATTTGAAGAATTATATAAGAAGTGTGGTATAGCATGGCAGAATACTACTCCATACACACCTGAGAAAAATGGAGCTGCAGAAAGAATGAACAAGACGTTGATGGAAAGGGCAAGAAACATGCTCAGTGGAGCCGAGTTAGGACAGGAATTCTGGGCGGAGGTGGCAGAGACATCATGTTACCTGATCAACAGATCACCTTCATCAAAGTTGGAGGATAAGACTGGTAAGAAACCCTCCCTTTCACATCTGAGGGTATTTGGATGTGATGCATATGTGTTGAAAATGCAACAAGATGATGGAGCTTAGTGAAAAGAAGTTGCCTTCACTAAGTGGTTCCGCGGGCTATTTTTGGCGCAAAGTTTATTTTTAGACATATGGATCATGGTCTATTAGTTGCAGGATGCTATTTATGGATGATTGGTCATGTTGGTAAAAATAGATGGACCTCTATTTTTAGACATATGGGCGAAGTCTATTTTTAGACTGCCAGACTAAAAATAGAACAATCAAATATTATTAGCTCTTAATAATATTTGGACTATAAACATTAACTTATCCTCTTGCAGCACTTCAGTTCGAGCTACAGATGTGGCACATGCAACTGCCAGAAGGAAATACGCTTTTCTTATGGGTTAGTTGAGCTATTGCATGAAGGACTTCAGTTAGAATTCAAGTGATTGAGTTGGTGGAGTTGAATGAGGAGTTGATGGAGTTGTGTTCAGTTTGACTTAGTTGAATTAGTTGTATTTAGTCTAACTAACAAATACACTAGTGATGAGTGGTGTGAATTAATTATTAATTAATTCACTAATTATTAACTCATAAATCAACTGAAGAATACATCAATTAACTAAGTGCATGGACAGTTCAGTGGAGACAAGTGTTAGAGGTGGGTGAAAGGGTGAGTCTACTATCAGTTGTGACTATAGTTGTGCATGGGATTTGCACAATCAATGGATTGAGATTGCCAATGAGGATTGCGTAGTACAAACCAAGGGAAATATGAATTTGGATAATTTTCATTCAGATCTATTCTCAACAGGGATTGCGCAGTGGAGGCAGGCAAACAATAGAGGAGATTTGAACCTGTGACTTGTTCGGATATGAGCTAGTTTATGTGTAGCAGGTGGAGATAGTACTGAGTACTTGCGAGGAGTATTGTACTATGTATTGTTACATGTTCTCTATCAATATAATATACAGATAGTTGGGGGTTTTCAGCTGTATGCTTTCCCCAGTACATACTGTGTTGATATGTGTTGTTGATGTTTCAATGTGCGCATGTGATTGTTTCTGGATTCCACAAATTGATGATCAATAGTAGAGGAGGTTATGTATTATGCATGATTCCGCAAATAGTGTATAATCAGGATAATCTCTGTGAATAAGTGTTATATTATTCAAAAGTTACTACATGCATAACTGTTCATATTAGTCTAAGATTCAATTTAGAATCATCAAGATGGTTCTATTCCACCTCCACATAACTGCAACAAAACTTGTTAGTCTATACATTCATCAAAAAATCAATAACTAAACAATTCATGAAAAGAGCCATATATAATACACATCATATTACCAGCATATAACCAGAAAATAACCAACATAGGAACAATGGCAACTCAGTTATATTATCACCAAGATAATCACTAAAAGTATACATGAATCACTATAGAGGAATAACTATTATTAATATATGAAAATACCAATAAATTCAAGGGCTTCCACGTACCACCTGACCATATATTGAGTTGAACCAAATCTCTCTTTCAACCAATCACCCCTGCGCCATATTCCAAACCGTCTAGGGCTTTAACATGTCTAACCACCTGTTAATAATGTTGGACTTGCCAACATTCAAAGGGGTCTCCTCAATATGTAGTCCCAAATAGACCTCACACCATTTGGGATATGATCCCCATATAGAATACAACTTGGATATCATCTACTTAAAGATCTACCTTGGATTCAATTGTTAGCAAGAGAGAAAATTGCATATGTGCTTTCGAAAAGCAGGTGTCCCTGGTGAATGTTTAATTGTAGATGAATCAAGGTTCTTCTACTACAGAGGGGAGAAACATTGAGCCTCTAAGAGAGAGGTAATAGTACCACCCTAATAAAGAAACACATAAATATGAATGTTTCATCTAACATCCAATGGAATAGTCCACAAAGACACGATGATCGCTATAATCATTACAACACATTCTTTATATAATAAGTACTAAAATAACTAAAATAGTTCAAATACCTTAGTAGTTGTGAAAGAAAACATGCATCATAAACATTCACAAAATAGTCTCACAAACATTCATAATCCATTTATGAGAACATGCTAGCCATCAGGCTTCAAATATTAAGTAAATGTCCCAAGATGCATGAATACAATGGGCATCACTTTCTCCAATAGTGGAGCATTGGAGCCACTACTTGCTCCCCAAAAGTACTAACTTGTCTCCCTTATGCCTTATGGGAGAAGAAAAGATTAAAAGTCCATTATATGATAAATGAGGATCTATTCATAACTTGAGGAGTGACCTTTTAGATCCTCATGACTCTTGACTTCCTAGCTTCTAGTGACCTTTTGACTTCTACAACCTTTGAAGTTCCAAAATACTTTTGGATTATATATGACTTTTGGTATTACATATCCTTTGGACTTCCATGACTCTTGAGTTCACACATGACCCTTGGACTTCTACTTGTTTTTCCTTTACAATGATTACAATATTACATCTTCACTTCCACATCATCATATGATGAAACTAGACACATCACTATTTTGGATGACTGGGACTGACAATGACTGACGACATGGATTTTCTTTAATGGTGACATGGTTGTCATTGTATATATTCTTTGTTCATCTTCTGATCAGAACACTTCCACCCTCCAAAGGGTCTTCAATCTTCGAGTCTTTAGGGTGCTTTGATCATCAAGATTTAGGTGTGTTCTTGGTTCTTTTCATGCCTCTTTTATTTATCCTCTTGCCCAATCTTCCTTGTGTGAGTTTTCCATTAGGTCCCTTAGGTACCTCTTTTTGCAATCACTCATGAAGAGCAACTATCAATCTTTAAATCTTATACTCTACCATGTTTTATGCATATTTTCCTATTTATGCCTTTCGGTGTGCTTAAAATGGTCAAAGAAGCTTTAGGGTGCAAGGGTGCACTTTGAAAGGCAAAAGAAAAGGGGAGGAAGAGTTTCGAGGCTTCAACATTCACTCATGCGCCCTAAGGAAGAAGACAGTCAAGGCATGGCACATGTTGTAAGTCGAAAGGACGAAGGGGAAGACTTTAGGGTTCCCAAAGGCACTATGCACTGAAGGGAGAGAGGCAAGGCGTAGGACACACTCCCAAACGTTGTAGGCTGAGGCTTCATGCCTTCAGGGTATGCTCAAGTGCTCAAGAGGCCTTAGGAAGGACCCAGACACAGTCTTGAAGGTTGAAAATTGGGGCTTCATGCCTTTGGGGTGCGCCAATGCACTCAAGCAATTCAGGAGGGTGCATGGAACATAAGGGAATGATGAAGGTTTGAGCTTTGGTTCCTTAGGATGCACAAGTGCGCTTAAAGAAGGCACACTCATTCGAGTTGGAGTGTGCCCAAGGAAGACTTAGTCATTTTGGAGGGCGCAGTTTAGAATAGGGAAGGGGATTCAATGTTTTGGAGTGCACCCAACTCTCCAAGAGGGCGCAGGGAAAACTTTTGAATGAGGAAGTGTCTACCATCAAGGCTTCGAATTGCGCTCATGTGCTTTTAGTCTTAACGGGCTTGCTTTGTAACCAGAATTTGTCTAAGTCTGGGTAATTGGTCAAGGGGTGAGCAATATGAGTTCTAAACACAAAACCTTGTGCGACACATATTAATTCATCGAGAAAACTTATACAAACTTGATCAACAATGGATATACATCAAACGCCACTTTATGCACATTCCCCAAGTACAAACAATGAAATGTTTGCAAGTGCAACCCGAAAGTGTCATTTTACAATAATATGGATGTTATGACCCTGAGATGTATATAAGGATGTTCTAATCAATGAGATGACACTAATTTTAGTGTGCAATGACATCAAAAACTATTTTTTTGTGCAATAAACATGAACAAACACCCTCAAATTGAAAAGTGATGATGTTGTGTCAACATTTTTTGTTGTTGTTAAAATTATAATGTTTTCTAGCAATGACATTAAAAATAAAATATCATGACTTTGAAAAACCTTAAAATTTCAATAGTCTTTTTTTATGATGGCATTAAAGATAAAATATCATGACTAAAAGAAACTAAAAATTCCAAAAATTTTCAACCATAGCCAACGTTAAAGATAAATATCATGACTCCAAAAAACCTTAAAATTTTGACATTTTTCAGCATTGACATTAAAGATAAAATTTCATGACTCTGAAAAACCTCAAAATTTTGACATTTTTCAACCATGGAATTATAAAGAAATATTATGAGTAAAAAACTTTAAATTTTCAACATATTTGAATCATGGTATAATAAACAAAATATATTGACTAAAAAATCCCTAAAAATGAATACCTAAATCAAATAGTCAATATACCAAGAGATATTTTTTTAATGTTTTTTTTTTTTTAATCTTAGCATAAGATAACTTCACATTGCAACTAAAACTTAAAAATCAACCACCAAATTGATATGTAGTGGGGATGAACTTAACCCACTGCAATGAAAATTTAAAAAACAACCATCAAATTGAC
This sequence comes from Pinus taeda, assembly GCA_000404065.3. Lineage (NCBI taxonomy): Eukaryota > Viridiplantae > Streptophyta > Pinopsida > Pinales > Pinaceae > Pinus > Pinus taeda. The sequence continues at coordinate 147,258 of APFE030288337.1, read as the reverse complement.
ACGGGGGGTGGACTTGAGTCATTGTAACAAAAACTTATAAATCAACTATCAAATTGACACATAGTGGGGTCAGGTTACTAGTTGAGTATCAATACAACCACTATAACAAGAAAAAAAATTTAAAAACAAAACAAAAAATTTAAAATTAGGAAAAAAAGAATTGAATAAAACAATTAAAAATGTTTAAATATATATATTATAATATAATATATTATATAATATATAGATGGTAAGGGAAAATAAAATAAATTAATCAAATTTTTTTTTTTAAACCAAAAATAAGTCAACATAATTTTTTATAAAAAAATATTCCATTTAATAAAAAAAACTGTAAACAAATTAAAAATAAAGTTAAAACAAAATTACTGAAAAAAAAAAAGTCATACTATAAATGAAAAAAAAACGCACATAATTTTTTTGTAACCTTGTAGAACTACTATTCCATTATGTCAACATACACATGATCGGTGCAGGGATTGAACTCATGACTTCACGACTTAAACAAAAACATTGATCACAACCCTTTGGAACATTAAAAAAAATACACATAATAAAAAAGAAATAAAATTTAACAAATAAAAATATTAAAAATAATTAAAAAAATCAAATTTAATAAAAAAAATTATTAAAAATATTAAAAATAATTTTAAAAAAATTACATTAAAAAATATAAAAATTTAAACAAAATATTTTAAAAACTCATTTTTTTAAAAATATATTATTTTTTTTAATTTTAAAATATGTAGACTCTTTTTGGGTGTTAAAAAAAATGTGGAATTTTGGGTGGGGTCTTCCTCGAATCAACTTCTCATGGCTGTTATTTTGGTGCCGCTTGGGCTGGGAATCGACCCCACCGTAAAAGTAAGTCTACTAGATTAAAATTTTTATGAAATAGATTGTTTTTTCGTATAATTGATGTATTTAATTATTTTCTTATGAAACTCACAATAAACACTTTTAATTTTTTATGGCTTGGAGTATGCACTAACACTGTTTCTGCTTGGCTAAGAGCTTGTCTTCCTTGGGCGTAAGGAAATAGGTTAACGGCTCAAGATCCAGAGGCATTTGGCAGAAGCGAAAGCTTGCTCCCTTACGGATCACCAGCGGGTTATTACAGGTGGCGTGGTTTTCCTTGATAACAGTGATGAATCAAACCGACATTCGCGGATAGCAGCCAGAGATGGCTGTCCTCGCTGTTGATTTGACACCTAAATTTAATAAGTTTTTCCACCTTCAACAAAAAAAAAAAAAACAATCCCAATTTTTTAATAAATCTCTAACTAAATAAATTATCCTAGAAAGTAAAAATGGTTTACCATAACATAGTGGCAGAGGCAAGGGAAAGCTTCAAGAATGAGGGCAAACCAAGGAATGCCTCAACTGAGAAGCCTTTCCATGTGTACTTGCATCGTTGCGTCTTTAATGATATATCCGAACTGGGCAATGACCACGATCCACCACGACAGACTCAGCACCAACGCTGCCCCTAGGATTCCCCACTCCAGCTTGTACACCACCAGCCACGACAGCAACAGGTGGACGAATAAGGTGCAGAATGATATGTAAGCCCTAGGTGCTACAGTGGTCTGCACCTGCAGAAACTTCTCGATCGAAAAAATGGCGGCACACGCAAAGATCAGCGAGATGAGGCTGTACAGAAATAGAGAGGCTGCTGACGCTATGTCTCGGACTGTATTTTGAGCACCAGCAGGCGCTTGGAGAACATATAAATGACTGTCAGAGGTATCCCTGTGAGCATGAGGAGGATGGTGGATCACTGCAGGTAATTTCCTGTCCGTAGGCCTGTCGACATAGTGTTTCCACCACGCTCCCATTCCTAACTGTTCCAAAAATGGAACAAAAGGTGCCAAATTTTAACAAAAAGTCTAATAGCTACAATGCTCTCTTGAATTACATAGATTTTTTTTTTTCAACCATGAAATCATGTCTCAAGCAACTCCTCACCAAAACTTTCAACAAAAGTCTAATAGTTACATTGCTCCCTTTGATTACATATATATAATTTTTATTTTTCCTCACCAAAACTTGTATTAGCCAAATTTCAACAAAAGTCTAATAGTTACATTGCCCCCTTTAATTACACATATAATTTTTATTTTTCCTCATCAAAACTTGTATTAGCCCAATTTCAACAAAAGTCTAATAGTTACATTGCTCCCTTTAATTACATGTATATATTTTTATTTTTTTCAACGGATGAAATCATGTCTGAAGCAACTCTTGTGCAACATGCATAGTCCTGTCCAAAATTAAAATCGTGTCTACATTGCTCCCTTTAATTACATAGATTTTTTTTTCAACCGATGAAATCATGCTTTGAGAAACTCTTGTCCGGCATACATAGTCTTGTCCATCATTGCAATCATGCCTATAGCAACTCTTGTTTGGCATACATACTATTGTCGAACATTGAAATCATGCCTGGAGTAACTCCTGTCCAGCCTACATAGTCATGTCCAAGATTGAAATCATGCCTAGAGCAACTCTTGTCTGGCATACATAGCGTCGTCCAGGATTGAGATCATACCTGGAACAACTCTTGTCTGTCCAGGTTTGAAATCATACCTAGATCAACTCCTATCTGGCATAGATAGTCATATCCAGGCTTGAAATCATGTCTGGAGCAACTCTCGTCTAGCATACATAGTCTTGTCCTGGATTGAATGACAAGACTTGTAGGAAACAAACCTCCCTACCTAACCATTTGGACCACATCACTTAGTACAAATCAGATTTGAAACTTACCCAATTTGTCTATATTTTTAATTTTGTTGATATATGGATTGTAGTAAAGCTTACTATTCAATAAATTGTAGAGATCATAACTGGTGTCCTCCATCTTTTCAGCCAAAGAATTTAATAAGAAAATAGCTTATCACGATGTGATTTGTTTGTCAAATATAATTTAAAATTTTCCATATTTAGTCTCCACATTCTGTGTTAACATGATTAAAATAAGTATTAGACTTGCAAAAACTGTTTTTAAAATTCATACCAGGCCTCAACGAAAGAAAGGTTTCAAAATGGACTCTGGTGTAGCATCAGTAGGTGGTTTATTGACAGTCGAAGAAGCCCCATCTGATTGGAACTGTTGCTATATCAACTTTGTGTTGTCTCAAACATCTTTGGATTTGACATGGCTAGGTTAAACTCTTTCTAAAGTGAGATCCTCATTTAGAGTAGCAGTATCTAACAATTCTCTATCTGTTGTTGTTGATCTTTCGGAACCTTCCCTTCGCTATGCTCTTTGAGCGAAATAAATCAAGGGCCTAGTTAGGTCCTAATAAACCCAAGGTCTTGAAATCAAGACCTGACCAAGCATGGCTTTCAATAGGTTAATGTAAAATGGGTCCTTCAACAATGTTGTTATTATATATGTGATTATGATTTCCTCTCCTTATGTTAGGCCAGCCATCCTTTTTGCATCGTTGCTTTCTTCCTTACCTCACTATCTATCTCGACCCCCTCTAAGCACCATGTTGCCTTGCCTAAGCAACCTATCCATAAAGTTGGAAAAATGTTATTGCATAGATATATCCATAGAGTTTTCAAAGTGTTAATACATACGTGTGTGTGTGTGTGTATGTGTGTGTGTATAACAGGCCATAGAGATAGATATATCCATATCAAAGACGATCATATTCGAATCGAAACATGATGGGATTCATTATATTTTTTCGTATAGGGATTTCATGGTAGAGGGGTAATGTCGCTTATCTCCATGCCTCACCAATAAATAAATGCTTTAAGGTGCCTCAATAAGACCAAATTCAAGAGAGACTTGAATAAGCCCCACCAATACATTACCAGTGGCCTAGTAGGAATCTCATAGCAACTTCTGGATTAATGACACACAAGGAATGAAAGATATTTATAACCCCTATACTATGATTTATTTATCTCAATGGGGTACATCCATCCATGCATATAACTCGCTTTGTTGGCCTGGTGCTTAGCTTGCCCCCAATTAGTGGTTTCGCCCGACACTCTAGCCTTTGGATTCCACTCATGGATCGAGAGCTCTACTTCTTTCTTTGTTTCTTTCTTTTCTACGTATGGAACTCCTCTCACCACCCTCCCTCCCAGTGTTTTTCCTTTATACCTTGGCTTTCTTCTCTCCTACTCATGCTCCCTTATCTTCTAGCTCTATCACTTGATTTTGCCCTTGTATTGATTATTTTTATCCTCCTACTTTCTTTGCCTCATTTGCCTACTTTGGAATTCTTAAAGGCTTCCTTCCCTACCTTCAATCTTGCTACCTTTACCTTCGTTGTCGATGTTGGACCGACTGTTGTTGGGTGTCAAACTACTAGCTTGGGTACTTCTAGGATAGGAACTGAGCAAATCTAAGGAGTCGGGTCATCTAGACCACCTAGAATAACTCATGTGGCTAATGGGACTTATATGTATTCCATTGGTGGTAAGTGCTACTGTATTGGTTGTCCGAACTGCTACCCTAGATACTGGCTCAACTTATGTCCCTTTGTCTGGCTTGGTTTTATAGCTTGCTAGGTGGGGTTAGTTCCATATGATGATGTTGGTGGAAAAGATTATTTCACTCGGTTAATTGAAACTGCGCGTGTTGCTACTAGTGGTAGGTAAGCTAGTGAGGGTCCTCGGTAAGTTGTTGCTTCTTAAACCCAGTCAGTTGGCTATGGATCTATATCTAGATTTGGCTATACTCTTCTATCCACCTCTACTCCTAGTAAGATTCGATCACTAGGTGCTCCAGTTGTAACTCAACTTGTAGAAACACTTGCTTATGCCAGTCATGGGTCACTGGCATAATGAACTAGATTTGGAACTAGATTTGAATAAGATAAGAATGGAATTTAGGAAAGTGTACTGAGGGACCTTATTTCTTTGCTCAACTTCATGTATATCTCTTATATATGTAATATCAACCCACTATCATGATATTATGTACATAATACGACAAATTCAATAGCTCGTTGTCGCTAGTAAAATCCCCCTCTTTGAAAGTTATGGCCAAGTTAGTTCGTTGTCACTTCCAACAACACTTCGTCTCTTTCGGGTGGGATCAATAAGTAGCTCGTTTGGTGTATCTCAAGCTGTTAGACAAAATATCTATCATACCTATCTTAAGATTACCTGAAGGTTCTTATACATGATCCTTCTTGACGAGAAACTCCATTGTTCAAGTCTTGCTTGCCTTGGATAGAGGGGGAAGGTTAAGGGTCCCTTTTGTCTAGTGGTTATGACTCCTTTCATGCCAATGATAGTTCCCAGTGCTTTAGATGAGAAGTCTTTATTATTTCAAGCCAATGGTACAAGAAATATAAGACCTTGATCAAGGAACAATAGTCCATGATGAAGGAAGAATATGCCATTGTAGTATCTAATGCTAGCACTTCTCATCCTCAATTAATGCTTTTGACTACCAAATCTTCCACCTCCAATAAAGAATCTATCTTCATTCACAATTACCAGATTAAGGATTAATTGGCTCAACTTATTAGATAATTACAGATACAAGGGTCTTATCTCTCAAAGGTTGGCTGAATATCTCAAATTACCTATATGGGCACCTTGATATCCTTGTAATATTGGTTGGGTTAAAGTTAGGAGTCAGCGAATACTTGAGTCGTAAGTGTTGTGTTAATTTTTCTATTCAACTTTTTTATTGATATCGTGAAATGTGATGTCCAATCTTAGAAAAAAAAATTCTCTCTATATTTTTGACATTATCAAATGAAAGGTAATGTAAGGACTATCGTGAAATTTCTTTTGGATGCAAATACTTATGTATTTAAATAACCTCAGGGCCTTCCTCCAATAAAAGTTATTCAACACTATATTGAGCTCAATCCCAAGATCAAAACTTCCTAATCAACCTATTTATTAAACTAGTATGATAAAATGTGCAAATTTTTTTAAAGCTAACTCAACTTAGATATCATAAGATAATAGAATTATATTAATGTCCAATGAATTACCAAAAAGTAGGTCAATGGGACTGAAGAAAAAAGTACAATTAGCGACAACCATTTGTAGGAGCCTAAGGCTGCTCCTAAAGCATAAGGTAAACTAAACTAAGAGATACATGAAAGAGCGTGATCAAGTAATGTCAGAAAAAAAGAAAGAAGAGGGGCAGGGGCTAGATATAACAGTGAGGCCCTAGCTCAATATAAACATCATAGGTGGAAATACGCATAGAGGAAGAGGGAGGAGAAGGGTCACCCTTGGCACCATTAGTTATTGAGAAGGCCTCAATGTGAATCTTTCTAATGTCATATGAATAATCTGGGAAGGACTTAATGGGGTTAGGTTATGAGACCTTGGGGGCAAGTTGGTTATCCACAAAAACTCTGCTAACACTCGAGGTCATATGAAAGAATAAGGAAATGAAACACTAATGTGCACTACTTTGTGTGGGGCAAGTCTGGCTTAGAGGTATCATAGAGCTAGGATGTATGTTGATCCAGTGGGATCTGAGTTGAGAGTCAATCTATGAGCGAAGCCTCATTGAAGCCCTAGTAGGAACCGATCTACTAGTTGTAGGGATATAGTAGATGTGGGGTCTCACCAATCTAGAATTTGATGTCACATGGAACTCTACACGTTGCTTACAGTTATCTATTGTGAAAATCTAACAAGGCTTGTCATGTGTGGACACTGTAAAATTTGTATCCTTATCTCTAGTACCTCCATCATAAAGAAATATACACCTCGAGTCCAAGTACTTGAAGAAACAAGAAAGGGATCCCCTTGACTCTTTGTAAAGGAAATGGAACCTCCTATTGATTTCATACTATACCAACATCATAAGATAAGATGGTCTTACAATTTGATGTCTTTAAGTTCAAGTCCTGACAGAGCCTTTCAAGCCTCTAAATGTGGTGGTTTGTCTCAACACAATTTTGATGATAAAAAAACTCTGAAGTGGCCTAGAGGGATTATGATTCTATGGATCTAGTGTTTTCGAGTACATTAAAATCTGATAATAAGGCCATCCCTCAATCGCATGAAGTGTGAAAAAATAGAAAGGAATCTTAGGACTGAGGTCCTTGGGAGGGGTAATCCAGGTGACGTATACGTATTTTTTGTAATTGTTCTATCTCATCACCTTGTTCAACCCCTGTTTGGAGGGTTGGAGGTGATGAGGTGCATCAAGAGAATACTTTAAAGGGGAAGGCGATCAATAGAAATGTTGAGAGATTAGAGGAGTAAAGAATTCTCAGAGAACCAACACTTTCACCGTTCAAGGGAGAGGCATGTAGAAGAAAAAGAAATCTCCTCAAAGGAGTAAAGCGTTGGGAAGGGGAGTAGTGTGTTAGGAATGGGTAACACTCTTTACACAAAGCTAATTCACCTAGAGAATGTAACATGTGAAACAAGGAGAAAAATCTTCAAATAGTCTTGAGGCACAAACGATGTGCACCAAACTTAGCCTGAATGATGTTGTAAGGAAGTTTTTATTTGAAACGAATCATACACTGTAGCAAGTGGATATGGACTCTCTTAGTACTAGCCCAATTGGCTCTCAACATACTAGGTCCCCATACCTTGCAACCATAAAGGATAGTGGGTCTGATGCTCATGTCCAAGAGGTGCATCTTGGACGAGATATCCTGGAAATGATGTTTAAAGCATTGCCGCTAAAGTAGGGAAAGAGAACCATATGCCTTATAGATTCGGGGCTTAAAAGGATGCATCAAGCTAAATTTTTGCCTTGATATTTGAACCTCAAAGAAAGTGTAGGCCATGGTAATCTTGATCTCCCTCCCCTGGAAGTGGAAGTGGTAGTTAAAGAGACCACTCTTTGGCACATTGAAGATAATGACCTTAGTTTTACTAAGATTGATCGTCAACTATTGAAGATCAAATAAACTGGAGAGCTCATCAATTTTTCTTTGAAGCCCCTTAGGCGGTGAGGCTAAGAGGATAATGACACTGGAGAAAAGAATCAATGCAATCGATACATGATGAAGGAAACAATTGTGACCATCCTGTATGTGCTGCCTAAGAAAGGATTCCAACTCATCAATATAAATCTCAAAGAGAGTCCTTGAGAGAGGGTAGCCTTGTTTGACACCTATGGTTCTCTTTATGTCATTTTATAGGCCTTGGACCGTGTGAAGACAACCAAGGACTGACTCATAAAGTCTCATGACAACAACCAAGAGGATCTCTAAGATGCCAATGTCGCGTAAACTTTGGAATAGAGCCTCTCTCAAAACAAATTCAAACTCCTTTTGAAAGTATACAAAGAAATAGAATCCTTTCAAAGAGCAATGACACGCCTCCCCAATGATGGCTTATAGAGTGAAAATTTAATCAATGGCTTGGTACACTCAGAAACTCGCCTATTATCTGGATTTGAGGTTCCTCCTCTCTAGCTGGTTAGAAAGCCACATATTAAGCATTGTTGCAGAGAGCTTGGCAAAAGTGTGTCCTATCATGAAAGTCCTGTAATTATTAGGGTTTTATGTATCCCCTTATTTGAACATGGGTTGGATAATATGGTTCCACCAAAAGGGATGAAAATATGAGAAAAAAATGTTATTAAACATATCAACAATGTCACAATGTAAAAAGTAAATGCCATGTCACAGTGTAAAAGGTAAATGCCATGTCACAGTGTAAAAGGTAAATGCCATATTTGAGGAACTAGCTTGAAGGCCTTCTTCATTTGTAGCCTTTCTTGTGCTCATAATTATGATTTCTCTCTCGTTGTTTGTCAAGGAAATGAAATAACAAGAAGAGGGGGAGATGTGCACTAGAGGTTGCCTAGGTATATCATAAATATAGTTGGTATCAGATAATAGGGAATGATGGTCAATTTCAAATGAGAGGGAAAAGTGCTTAGGAAGGAGGTTGCCCCAAAAGGCTTTAGGTGAATGACAATGGGCTTCAAGAAGCTTGCATATCCTTGTAGCAAGAAAATTGTCTCTTGTGATAGAGAAGGCATTTATAAGCTTTGTGAATGGGATGGATGGAGGGGGGGTTGTGACTTGTGAGAGAGAACAAAGAAGAGGTGTCTATGTCAAAGCCTACACTCCTCATCGTACCATCGGTTCAAGGGGAAGGTGTCAACTGTTGGAACATGTGTACGATGTTGGATGGTATCCACGGAGTGCATCCTCCCAAATGACCTTGGAGAGAAGGTAATAATCAATAAGCTTATTATCTACACTCCTCATCGTACCATCGGTTCATGGGGAAGGTGCCAATGGTTGGAACATGTGTACGATGTTGGATGGTATACAGGTAATAATCAAGGGCAAGAGCTAACCAACCTGCCATAGGGCATTAAATGACTGGTTAGCTGCATGCCCTTTAACTTTATAACACACCCCATTATTTTTCATTTATCTCGTTATGCGCATGGGTGTGTTATAAAGTTAAAGGGCATGCAGCTAACCAGTCATTTAATGCCCTATAGCAGGCTGGTTAGCTCTTGTCATAATCAAGTGCATCCTTCGAAATGACCCTCGAGAGAAGGTAATAATCAATAAGTTTATTATCTACACTCCTTATCGTACCATCGGTTCATGGGGAAGGTGCCAAAGTGTTGGAATATGTGTACGATGTTGGATGGTATACCGGTAATAATGAAGTGCATCCTCCCAAATGATCCCGGCAGAGAAGGTAATAATCAATAAGCTTATTATCTACGTATACAGTAGAAGATGCATTGCGAAAACCATTCCCAATCTCTGTTATGACTCGAACAAAAAGCCCAAACAACATGTTCATGGCGGGCCCATATGCTATCTCCCACTCTCTACACCATGCTGGTTATTCTCTTCGTTGCGTAAGAGACAAAAGTTTCCCCAGTGGAAGGACGTCGGACACAAACAAACTCGAATTGGATGTATCAACTTGGGACCTCTCAATTGTTTATGAGGTTGACTAACAAGCAATTGGATAAAATTCCCCAACATTTATTCTATCCATTTCTTTATTTCTCGGCGCTTTAGAATCCATTAGAGAACCAGTTGGAAAAATAATCCATTTCAGATTCGGCTTGATAAATATAAATAAAAATATTTATTTATATACATATCTTTTTGAAGATCTCGCTCCAGCTCTAGCGCTAGCCCCATTCCTTTAAGTTGGAGTTCGGAGTTCAGTTCCATTTTCAGAATATGAAATTTCCGGCCGCTGTTGTAGTTTCGGCTTGATCCCTAACTCCAGTTCTAGTTGCTGTCATTGTCGTTGTTGAATATATATTTGTTTATACTAGCTTCTACTCAAAATAAATATATATTTTTTAGCGCGGGTGTTGCTACCATTGTAGGCGTTCTTAACAATGTCATTGATGCAAGTGCTGCAGATGCGATACCATTCAGGCCACTGCTTTGATATCCATTGTCATTGTGGCAACACCTGATGGTGGGGTAGGATTTATACTGCTGGTGCCTGAAATAAGTTTCACGCTCAACGGGTCACCCATAACAAACATCTCTAGATCAATAAGCACTTCACCAAGTAGTAAATTGATACCCCTACATGGGGATACTCGGAAATAAAAGAAATGGAAAAACCATCATCTGGTGCTACGTCTGGGACAACTGGAGAAAGAAACAAATTCGATTACTTTGGGCGGAAAACAAAGATGAAAGAGCTTTGGCCAGAAAGGAAGGATTCGAAATGGACTATTGATAGTAGAAGAATCCCCATCTGTTTGATAGGTGTAGCATCTGTATGTGATCTATTGATGAATCCCCATCTGATTGGCCCTGTCACTGTATCAACTTTGCGTTGTCACGAAAATCTTTGGATTTGACGTGGCTAAGTTAAACTCTTTCTGGAGTGAGCTCCTCATTTGGAGTAGCATTATCTAACACTTCTCTATCCATTGTTGCTGATATTTCAGAACCTTCCCTTCGCTATGCTCTTTGAGGGGAAATAAATCAAGGGCCCAGTTAGGTCATGATAAACCCAATAATGTCTTGAAATCAAGTCCTGACCAAGTCTCTCGTTCAATATCAAGTCCTACCCAAGCCTAGCGTTCAATAGGTTATTGTAAAATGGGTCATTCAACAATGTTTTTATTATATATGTAATTATGCTTTCCTCTACCATTCTTCTGGCCTCGTTGCTCTATCCTCACTATCTATTTGGACCCCTCTAAACACCCTGCTGCCTTGCCTAAGTGGGAGAGCACCTATCCACAAAGTTGGCAAATGGGCAAAGGGTTAATACATAGATATATAAATAAAGTTAGAAAATTGTTATTTTATATTATATATATATATAATATTAAAGCGGACTATATATATATATATATATATATATATATATATATATATCCATAACAAAGATGACTAGATTCGAACTAAAACATGTTGGGATTTGTTCTATTTTTTCGTATAGGGGAATATGAATAGGGATTTCATGGTAGCTGGTGATGTCACTTATCTCCATGCCTAATCAATAAATAAATTCTTTAAGGTGCCTCAATAAGACCACATTCAAGAGAGACCTAAATAAGCCTTGCCAAGACATTACTAGCGGCCCAATAAGAATCTCACAGCAATTTCTAGATTAACGACACACAAGGAATGTGAGATCTTTATCACCCCTATACTATGATTTCTTTATCTCATTGGGGTACATCCATCCATACATATGGCTTGGTTGGTTGGCCTGGTGCTTAGCTTCTGCCCCATTATTGCTTTTACCTACCACACTGGCCTTTAGCTTCCACGCATGGCTTGATGACTCTACTACTTGCTTTGTTGCTTTCTTTGTTATGTATGGAACTACTCTTAGTCGCCAACCCCAACCCCCGAGATCTTTCCCTTTATATATTACCTTTCTTCTCTCCTTCTCCTGCTCCCTTAGCTTCTAGCTCTATCACTTGCTTCTGCCCTTGTATTGATTATTTTTATCCTCCTCCTTGCTTTGGCCAGATGCTTGCTTTTGCTTTCTTAAAGGTTGTCTTCCCTTCCTGCACTCTTGATATCTCTGACTTCGATGTTTGTGTTGGACTGACTATTGTTGGGTATCTAACTGCTAACTTGGGTACTTCTAAGATAGGAATTAAGCGAAGCTAAGCAATCGGTGATCTGGAGCACCTAGAACAGCTCATGTGGCTAATGTTACTTTTATGTATTCCATTGGTGGTATGTGCTACTCTATTAGTTGTTTGAACTGCTACCCTATCTACTGGCTCAACTTATGCCCATTGTCTGGCTTGGTTTTATAGATTTTCTAGGTGGGGGTAGTACCATATGATGATGCTAGTGGTAGGTAAGTTAGTGAGGGTGCTGGGTAAGATGTTGCTTCTTAAACTCTGTCAGTTGGCTATGGATTTGTATCTGTATTTGGCTCTTCTCTTCTATCCACCTCTGCTCCTGGTAATATTCAATAACTAGGTGCTCCAACCATAACTCAACTTCTAGGAACACTTGCTTATGCTAGTCATGGGTCACTAGCATAATGAACTCGATTTGGAACTAGATTCCAATAAAGAAAGAATGGGATTTAGGAAAGGAGTGTACCGAGGGATCTTATTTCTTTTTTCTTGGCCTACCCACTAGTATGCTTTCGGTTTATTAGCTCATTATCCATTTGTCAGTTTCCCACCCTTACTCTTGGATTTGTTATTAGTTCATAGGTTCTACGTTCACTTGATTCATATCAGGACTTTTTAGGACTGACCTAATATATCATAACCTCTATACATAGATTTTGCAATCACTATCACTCTTTCGTACAAACCACTATAGATATAGAGGCACATTCACTCATACAGTTAGTAATGATACATAGATTTGGTAATCAATGAAGTTGCTTTCTTTTCTACCTCAAGGTAAGGAAATTAAAATAGACCAAGTTAGGAACGGATCGTAGGCCATGTAAGGAGCGAAATGTTGTTTCCATCCATAGAACGACCGCAATGATGGGGTTTTACCAACACAGACAAGGGGAACACTGGTAGGTCAATAGATGTAGGCTGTATGGGTATGGAATTACCCGATTAACCGCATCGTTCCTATCACTCATCAGGACCACCTATTTTATCGTGAGTTGCTCCCTAGCCTTGTCTGGTAGCAGCTGTAACACCTTCCAAAATTTTTGCCTGCATCCAATTTCAAATCCTTCCTTGGGTTTTTCCTTGATGTTTACAAGCACTCAAGCTCACCCCATGAGCTTTTGTTAAGTCATTGCACCCTCCTCACTTCACTGTTCAACGGACACCTTTTAGCATGTTGGACACAATTTTATGCTTGCAATCATGTTCTGGCTATGCACAAATTCTATCTTCATGTGTACAAGTTGTATTCGCTATGTAAGCATATGTCGCACTCACACATGGAGTTGTATGCAATGTCACAAAAAGTGCCGTCGCAATCATTCAACGATCTATCACAAGTGTCACACTTGTTACCCGCACCCATCAGTCAGTCACACTGAGTGGATGTTTTCTTGATGGTTTGAGGTGTCTTGTCGAATCATGTTGAGTGTGTGTTCGTAAGGGTGTGTATGCACAAGTTCACTAACTCACACACTTAGTCATTTTGCTGGAACTCTATTGACCAGACCACTCCCCAACAGCCAAACCTCCATTAAGCTGCACTGTGCAGCCTCCACTCTCAGTGATTCTATACTTCTACCTAGAATTGTGCAGAGCTTGAGGTTACCTCCCAGGCAGTCTACACTGTGAGATCCTTGGGTCGACCTGACTGAATATCACCCAGAACAATGTAGAAGTTGCTTAGCAAGAAATCTCAATCTGCGCTACCTGCGAGCGAACCTATCAAGCCTCCACCTAGTCAACCGAAGAGTTTGACTGAGTGACCCCGAGCTTCACTCCAAAAAATCGTGCAATAGATGCATGCATGCCTGCCTTTGTTGGCTGAAGAAATTGTGCAAACATGAAGGGAAGGCACTCGCTTCCTGTCAGTGCACTGTCCTCATGATTTGCACAGTTCTGTAAGCTAGTCACCCTATCAGCCAACCTACTGTTGCTCTTGAAAAATGTACATTTTTCATAGGCTCTCTCCTAGCTGCACAACACCCTACTCAGCCCAAAAAATGTGCAAGGATGTCCTATAGGCCAACCTCCTAGCTCAGCACAGTTTTTGCCAGCAAGCTCCCGCAGCCCACTACCAACCTCCCCGAAGAAGACACGCAGTTTTCACTGCAAGTGTCATCCTTGCTGCTTACGTTGCCTCCTTGGAAAAATTGTGCAGATCTTCCTTTCGGCTGAGCCAAATCCCCTAAATAGTCATTGCTGATATGGACTGCCTATCTTAGCCTCCCAGTGACCTTTGTGCAATTTTCCTTGACAGTGCCTAGAGCCTGCATCTCGACCTGAAATCTTCTTTGTGTAGTTTCAGAGCATTGTCGTCTCTCCTAGTCACCTGCACCCGAAAATGAAAGATAATGCATCATGGTAGACTAGATTTGATGTCATCTCATCATGAGTGATTGCAGATACAGGTACATGGATGAGACATGGTGCAACGACGAACAAGATGAACAAGGAGCGCATGCTAAGAGACTTGTTCATGAATGGATGAATACATGATGCATGCCAATGTAGGTTTTAACCTCGTACAGAAATTACCTGCATATGAATTCTAAAACACAGAAAATAAACAATGCGAGAGCATAACACATAAAACACATATACACAGAGATTTCCCTTGGATCCCAAAACTGGGACTACCAGATTGATTTTTCATTATGTTCCTTTCAATGTTGTAATACATATTTATACATGTGAAAGCATCCAATACCATGGACCGAAAAACCATCGCGTCCAATACCATGGACCGAAAACCATCGCGTCCAAAAAAACATGTGTGAAAATCATGTACAAAACCATAGGTGGGTCCACCCAACCTAACATAGGGTCCAAAACCAAAATTTTCTGGGGCACTGCCCTGGACCCCATAAAGTGGGGTTACATGTACACCTCAAATCCCCTATGAGCCCCCCCCCGCCCCACTACACAATCGGCACAATAAAGGGGGCTTCGCCCCCCCTCTAACCCCCTGGTTAACTACGTGGGCTAGTCATGGAAATAATATAACACAACCTAACATTCTCCCACTCGTTGTTTTCTTTCCACAGGGGGCCACAAGAGAGCTTAGTCATTTTTCCATCCCTGAAACACCCATTGTCTCTCTACACCAAGAGAACTTCTCAGAGCTCACAGATTTTGTCAATGCATCTGCAGTATTCTTCAGAGTGTCCACCTTTACCAGCAACACCTTTTTGTCTTCTATCATATCCCTCACAAAGTGATACTGAACATCAATGTGCTTTGTCTTTGAATGATATGTGGGGTTCTTTGCCAAGAAAATTGCACTTTGGCTGCCACAATCTATCCTTGTAGCTTCCTGTACTAACCGCATACTTGAACACAATCTCTGCAACCAAACTGCTTCCTTGCTTCCATGAGTGGCTGCCATGTATTCTACCTCTGTAGTTGACAGTGCCACTACAGATTGTTTCTTACTCATCCAACTGACTGCACCTCCAAATAGGCTAAACACATACCCACTTGTAGTTCTTCTCTTATCCAGATCTCCAGCGTAGTCTACATCAACAAAGCCATGAATATCCAACACTCTGTCCAATCCTGGTCTTCCTTGGTAGCACAAACCATAATCACTAGTGCCACACAAATACTTGAAAACCTGCTTCACTACTGTCTAGTGCTCCTTCCCTAGTTTTGACATAAACCTGCTCAACACTCCCATTGCATGTGCAATGTCTGGTCTAGTATAGATCATTGCATACATCAGGCTACTGACTGCACTTGCATATGGAACACGGGACATGTCCTCTTCCTCTTCTTGTGTCTTGGGACACTGTTCAGCAGATAACCTCACACCTATAGGAATAGGAACCTTCATCGGTTTACTATCCTGTATATTAAACCTCTTCAATATTGTCTCAACATACTTCCTCTGGTTTAACCAGAGCTTCCTCTTTGCCCGATCTCTTTTAATTTCCATGCCCAAAATATAGTTTGCAGCACCGAGATCTTTCATGTCGAATTTGGAGGACAATTGGGTCTTCAAATCCTGGATAATTTCTTTGTCATTTCCAACCAACAACATATCATCAACATACAAGACCAGATAAATAACACGGTCACCAATTAATTTAAAATACACACAATGATCTGCTTTGCTTCTGGTGAAGCCAAGTCCCCGTATAAATGTATCAAATTTCTGATACCACTTCCTTGGTGACTGTTTTAACCCATACAAAGACTTCTTTAACTTGCATACTAGTTCTCTCTTACCCTTCACCGCAAAGCCTTTAGGTTGCTTCATGTAGATTTCCTCTTCCAAATCCCCGTGAAGAAATGTTGTCTTCACATCCATCTGTTCTACCTCAAAATCAAAAGCAGAAGAAACAGATAAAAATAATCTAATAGAAGTTACCTTGGAAATAGGAGAAAAGATATCACCAAAATCAATTCCCGGCACCTGGGAATAACCTTTTGCTACCAACCGAGCTTTGTATTTCTCCCCTTTTCCTTATGCATTTGTCTTCTTTTTGAACACCCATTTGCTGCCAATGGGTTTCCTTCCAGTCAGCAAGTCCACCAGATCCCAAGCCTCATTTTTGTGCAAATATTCCATCTCATCAACCATGGCCTCTTTCTAGAATTTTCCATCCTCTGAATCCACTGCTTCCTTCACAATTCTGGGATCATCATCAGTAACAGGCAAAGAAAAATTTGAACAGAAAGCAGATGGACTATAAATTTATGGCTGCCTTCTTTCTCGAACTGATCTTCTCACCCCCAGAGTTTGTGGCTCTTCATATTTTGCTTCCTCCTCTGCTGTAGAGTATGATTCTTCCTCCTTAAGCTCAAACTCTATCTTCTCAGGTCCCTTTGGTTGGACTTCATGTTTAATAACATCTTTTACCTCTCTGAACACCACATCTCGGCTGTACATAACCTTCCATGTGACTGGGTTCCAAAGCTTATAACCCTTTAAACCATCCTTATACCTAATAAAGATGTACCTTTTCAGATTTACTATCCAACATGTTTCTTTTCTCCTTTGAAACATGTACATATGCATAACATCTAAATACCTTCAGTTGTGAAAGAGAGGGTTTCTTACCAGTCCATACCTCTTGTGGAGTCTTATCCTCTAATGCTGATGAAGATGACCTGTTGACTAGGTAACATGCGGTATCCACCGCCTCTGCCCAGAATTCCTGTCCAAACCTGGCACCACTGAGCATGCTTCTTGCCCTTTCCATCAACGTCTTGTTCATTCTTTCTGCAACTTCATTTTGTTGAGGTGTATATGGATTATCTTTTGCCATTCTATACCACACTTCTTACAGAATTCTTCAAATTACTTACTGCAAAACTCTCCACCATTATCTGTCCTCAACACCTTTATCTTCTTCTCTGTCTAGTTTTCCACTAAAGCCTTAAATTCTTTTAACCTTTCAAAGACTTTAGATTTCTTCTTAAGGAAATATATCCATGTGTTCCTTGAGAAGTCATCTATAAATGATACATAGTACACAGACTTACCCAGTGACGGAACCTTCACAGGGCCAAACACATCACTATGCACAAGCTCTAATATATGTTTTTCCCTCTTACCACCAGAGGGGAAACTCACTCGATTCTACTTCTTGTATACACAATTTTCATAGAAATCAAAATCCAGAGAACTATTACTCATACCTTCTACCATACCTTTACCATGAAGTGTTCGAAGGCCCTTCTCTCCAATATGTCCAAGCCTTTGATGCCACAGCATGGTCTTTTCTCCAGAGACTACTAGATTTTCTGCTCCACTTTCAGGAATCACATAACTATTGCACCCATCAACAACAATGCTACCTTGCAGCTTGTACAGAGTTCCAATCCGAACTCCCTGCATCAATACCAGTGCTCTCGAACCATCTTATAGGTATCCTTCTCAAACACTGCTTTTACACCTGCATCATCCAACTTACTAACATAAATCATATTTTTTGGCTAATTCAGGAATATGCAAAACACCCAGAAGTGTTCTAACCGTTCCAGCTTACAGCTTCAAATTTACTTTTCCACGACCAATGATTTTAGCCTTCCTATCATCCTCCAAGAAGACATCACCACCATCATATTTCTCATACTCACAGAACCACTCTCTATGGGGAGTGAAGTGAAATGTTGCACTTGAGTCAATCAACCATGCATCATGATCTACATGTGTACTTGAAGAAGCCAAGTACACATCCCCACCTTCATCTGAGGTGGTTTTCACATCTGCAGAAGGAGCCTCATCGGATCCCTTTCCTTTGTTAGGAGCTTTAGATTTACAGTTCCTTTTGAAGTGGCTTTCCTTTCCACATTTCCAGCACACCACCTTTACAGGTTTTCCTGGAGATTTAGATCTCCCTCTACATTTAAATCTCCCACTCAATGACTTATTTTTGTTTCTATTCCAGGACCGTCCTTGTACAGATAAGGCATCACCATTTTGGCTCTCCATATTTTTCTGTCTCATCTCCTTCGTCAGCAAAGCTAAGACTATTTCGTCAAACTGCAAGGCAGTTGCATTGCTACCTATTACAATAACTAGACTATCCCACGAATCTGGTAGAGAACACAACAAACTAATGCACTTATCTTCATTTGAAATTTTAATATCAACAGATGCTAATTGACTTACCACAGTATTAAATGCATTCAAATGCTCTGTCACCGAGTCTCCATCTTTCATCCTCAGGCTATACCACTTTTTCTATAGGAATAGTTTATTCACCAGACACTTAGATTGGTACAAATTCTGTAACTTCTCCCACAAAGCTTTTGTTGTAGCTTCCCTTGATACATTCAACAATACTGAATCTAAGACACAAAATCGTATTGTGCTCTTTTCCTTTCGATCCAACTTCTTCCATTCTTCATTGGCTACTCCTGTTGGTTTAGTACTTGAATCTACTATGATCCACTGATCTTTATCCACCAACTAATCCTCCATCTTGAGTTTCCACAACTCAAAACTCTAACCATTAAATTTCTCGATCTTTATCTTTCCACTGCTCACCATCTTCTTTCACCAGCAGAATCGATCTCGCAGATCTCGCACTGAACAGGGTCTACCATTAGCTCGAGAAAAACCCTTAAGCAACAAAGGCGTCCCCTTGAAGCCAAATCTGCTCTGATACCAAATGTAAGTTTTAAGCCTGTACAAAAATTACTTGCATACGAATTCTAAAACATAGAAAATAAACAATGCGAGAGCATAACACATTAACACATATACTCAGAGATTTCTCGTGGATCCCAAAAATGGGACTACCAGCTTGATTTTTCATTATGTTCATTTCAATGTTATAACACATATTTATACATGTCGAAGCATCCAATACCATGGACCGAAAACCATCGCGTCCAATACCATGGACCAAAAACCATCGCGTCCAAAAAAACATGTACGAAAATCATGCACAAAACCATAGGTCAGTCCACACAACCTAACATAGGGTCCAAAACCAAAATTTTCTGGGGCGTTGCCACGGACCCCATAAAGTGGGGTTATAGGTACACCTCAAACCCCTTATGACCCCTCCCGCTACACAATTGGTGCAACGAAGGGGTGCTCCGCCCCCCCTCTAACCCCCCGGTTAACTACGTGGGCTAGTTGTGGAAAGAATATAACACAACCCAACAGCCAAGTACAAGTGGAGGAGAGACATGCATGTGAAACATCAAGTGAACACCAAGACCATCGAAGACTCCACACACCTTGCCATGCAGAGGTGAAACTATGATACACCAAGAGTACATTCATCACTCAGTAGCATTGCATCTCAACATGGACACCACCAGCATCATGAACATACTAGCACTGTCTTGTCGAGTCATGTCATGAGTCATCTCAGCCACATCACTACTATGGGCCATACTGTTGTAATCAATGTAATGTAATGTGGAAGTCCAAGAGACTTGCACGTAAAGTTGAAGAGTCATGTAAGTCAAACAATCATGAGGGAAGTTGAACAATCACAAGGGTCATTTTCACCCTTAGCTATATATACCCCTCATTTGTACATGCAAAAGACTTTTTACCTTCGCTCCTCCCACATAGCCTTGAGAGTCTGTAGTATTTTATTTGAGGAGTGAGCAGTGGCTCCAATGCCCCGCTATCGGGGTTAGTGATGCAATGGTGTACTGATGTGTCTTGGAATTTTTACTTAATTTAGAACCCTGATAACAGGCCAACACATTTTCACACATGTACTGTATTTGTTTGAAAGAATATTCTTTAGATGCTTGTAATGCATGTTGCTTTAACTTGTATTATGATAGTTGAACTATTCTGGTTGTTCTAATATTTATGCTTTTTAAAATTTGTTGTATAAGTTGTTAATGTTGTCTCGTTCGTGTGGACAATTCTACTGGGCACTCGACAAAACTATTCTCATAAACTTGTTATAATGATTGTCTCACTCATATGGACTATTCCACTGGGTGTTGTATGTGCTATTCATTCACTATGTGTTTGTAATTACCACATCTGTGTGGACTACTCTATCGGAAGTTGTGCATGTCCTAGTATGTTGTGTCTCTAATAGATTTGGGACTATTCCCTTTCAAATAGAGGCTCACCTCCACCCTCTCCCTCTGCGGTGAAAGAACCTTCACACAAGTAACACTAAGCACTCAGTAGGCACACAAACCTCACTATTCAAAGACAAAGAAAACCACTCTCATGTGATGAGAAGAAAGAACTAAGGCTAACCTTTAAGACAATGACAACCAAACAATCATGTCGGATGGGACTCCTACACCAAATAGTGTGAGATCTAGTTAGGACTTCATACCTGTGAAATCCCTTGAATGTTGGCAGGTCCAACACCATCAACACTTATGGTGCTAGAAGGAGGGCTGCCAGTTGTTTATGGCTGAATGTCCTCTCACCCCCACTCATCAATCATCTTGTCAAGGCAGTAAGTCACACTCCCTCTCACCTACACACAACTCTAAAGTTGGTTACTCCTCACCTCCCAAACATGAACACAGAATTTTGTATTAGCACCTCCGCTCTGTCTGTCCCATCACCTGTCAGTTTTTCAAGGCAGTCAAACTGATCCCAGGAATACAATTTCTTCCATATGCATCAAGGAAGCCAAATACCACTCTTATAGGAGTTGTTGTATTATTGGTGGAAGAAGCAACTCTTTCCACACTCAAAGGTCTGGCAAAATTTGTTAAGAACGGAGAGGAACCTCTAGCCTTCTAACAGGGAGAATGCGACACCCTCATGATCTTGGGCTTAAACTCTAGTACAAGAGGTAGAGGGCAAGGCAGCGGAGGAGGCAGAGGTGGAGATGAACCAACAGACTCCAATCCGAAACAGTCAAATTCTGAAGAAGAGGAGGAGGACAAAGAAGAGGAAGACATGGCTGACCAAAAATTGGAATGGATGACTCAAGGACCATTGGCTCTCCCACGCGATTTGTATAGGATGCCAAAGCATTTGGAGAGAATCCTCACAAAGTATGACCCTAATAGCACAGTGAAGGCATAAGACCACTTGGACAACTTCTACCTACAACTGCATACACTTGAGGTACGGTACAATGACTTTGCGTGAAAATTGTTTCCGTGTACCTTGGATGGCCATGCAACAGTATGGTATCATAGCCTTCCTATCAACTCCATTCATAACTGGGGTATGTTCAAACGAATGCTTTTGGAAAACGTTGCTGATGACAAGACCCCGATCATGTTGCTCAAAGAGTTGGGCAGTATGAAGATGGAGTCAGAAAAAAAGGTAAAATATTTAAATTAGAGGTTTTTATGCATATTGAACAAGTTTGTAGCAGACACGAAGCCTCATGACTCCATCACTATCGACTACTATAGGTTTGCACTACCAACTATTATTACGCAGTTCGTCAAGCGAGTTGTGAAACCAATGTTATTAGAAAACTGCGATGAGGCAATGGCGATAGAGAAAGACCTACGTGTGATTGGAGTCATCAAGGATGATGAACCATCAAAGAACTCTAGAGATGTGAACAGGAAGCCCCAGGCTAGAGCGAGCAAGGTTAAAGACAAGGAAGAAACTGACATTGAAACCCTTACTCATCTTGTCAAGAAATTGACAACAGAGGTGTTTGAGATGAAACAACGAACAATCGACACATCTGTGAGTAGCTGACTTCCAAGACAACAGAAAGGAATCATGTCATCAGGTAGCAACCACTTCCAAGATAAAACTACATAGAGATCTAACTCAGTGTTCTAGATAGAATGGTGTGCAAATGACAATTTTTGTTCATTCCATGAAGACGATCATCTGGAAGGTTCTTGTTCATAATGGAAACAAGTTGTGGACTCAATATGAAACCTCACATTAAATGTAGTAATAAGTATGCAAGGCCAGCCAAGAGACACATATGATGACGTAGATGTTGTACCTGATGAGTTACCAAGCACTGGGTAGGTGATCAACATGTATCAGTGCTCAGAAGAAGTGCAAACAATGAACATTGAGAAGCATCCCCAAAAGAAAAATGGTTGATACAATATTAGAATTTAAGGTGCTCCCCTTGCATTTGGGGAAATGTGAGAAAAGCTTGAACTGTTGAGGAAGGCTGATCCACCAACTATCCAAAAGTAGAAAATAGAAAGAAAGCCAGGGAAGACAACAATGAACAAGAGTACATCCATTAGCAGGGAACTGCAAAACACTCCGCTGGATAGTACAAACACAATTATGACCCCAGACATCTCGGTGAGTCTACCCACTCTTGATAATAACATTTTGGAATACATGAAGAAAACTCCTGCAAACATCTCTTTGTTAGAGTTGGCTAAGATTCAAAGTTAGTGGAATATTCTGTTGTGCGCACTGGGGCAAACATCTCTTTGTTAGAGTTGGCTAAGATTCAAAGTTAGTGGAATATTCTGTTGTGCGCACTAGGGCAAACATCTACAGACATTGCAACCTCTACTAGCAAGGGAGTAAGCACATCTCCTAGTTCACTCACAATTGTGCTTAACACACTCTGGATGGAAGAAGCAAATTGTGTTTGCCCTCCATTCTTACTTTCATTCAAAATATTCAACTGTAATGTTGACAACTGTTTGGTTGATTCTAGCACATTAGCCAATGTCATTCCACTCTCCATCGCCAAGAAGTTCAATCTGCAATGGAGCAAGACATCTGTGCAGATCATTCAACTTGATTGGACATGTGTACTACGCATTGGTGAACTTCAGGATGTGATCATTTGATCATCTCATGACAACCAAGTTTACTAGTGCATCAACATTGTTGTTGTGGACATATTGGAAGCATATGGCTTACTGTTCAACAGAGGCTGGTGTAATAAGTTGAATGGGTACTTTGCTATAGATTAGTCACATTTGTGGCTTCTATACCAGGGAAAAACTAATCAGATCCGGGTGTTATCTGAGAGATGGATGAGACACAACATCGCTCCCATCAATGGTGAGAACGAACCATTGGCTTTCGCAGAGCTCATGTTTGGAAGCTGCCTCTTGGAAACAATGTTGGGGTGTTATCTCACACATCCAACCCCAACCCCACAAGACACGCAGCTAGGTCTCCTTCCTTTGATGGAAATGAAAGTTGTACAACACATTGTAACACTAGTAACAGTAGAAGTAGTACAATTGCTTTAAACGGTCCATGTACAGATGAGTTATGGACCATGTATTTTAACGGATCAAAGACACAAGATGGGTCTGGAGCTGGGTGTGTCTTGATTGACCCAAAGCACAAGAAAAAATTGATCTCGAGGTGCTTGGAGTTTGAGTGCATGAAAAACATTGTCGAATATGAAGCACTTGTGTTGGGCTTGCAAAAGGCCATCAGCCTCAACGTTGATGTGCTCAAAGTGGTAGGTGTTTCAGAAATTGTGGTATGACAAGTATGTAACACCATACACTGTTTATCACCTCATCTCAAAAGTTACCAGCAAGAGGTATGGCGACTAATCTCTAACTTCCAAGCATTCAATATCACTACAGGGCCAAGAATGCGTAATGTAGCTGCCAATGCTTTAGCAAACACAGCTTCTAGGATGTCACCACTTAGGGATAAATTTACTGTTGAAATTGATACAAGCCTTTTATCCTTGATAACATAACTAATCTACATGATTTTTACGATTACCAATAGATATTGCACTTCATGGCCAACAATGATGTCTTAAAAGACACAGAAGATGAGCACTACAAGAGTCCGTAAGATGGGGCTGATGATAAGAAATGAAATCTCATCTGAAAGGGTGTGGTATCTCTAGAAAAGATCTATGACTTGTAGAACCTCTTTCAATGGCCAAGGAACAACAAATCCCATAGCTACACCATGATGCATGAATAGATAAACATGGGAACAAAAAAAGATCCAAAGTTATCTATCTCAGTATGTGTTTCACACAACAGGAGTGGAAAGCCTTTGTCCGCTTGTTCAAATGGTTCCAAGATGTGTTTGTGTTGACATATGATGATCTGAAAACATACGACGCACGAATAATCCAACACGTTATTCCAATCGAAGAAGGGGTCAAAGAATTTCAGCAGAAGCTGAGGAAAGTACATCCGTCACTTGAACCCCTTATTCAAAAAGATTTGACCGAGCTGTTGAATGCACAGATCATATATAGAGTTCATCATTCCACATGGGTTTCCAACCTTGTTCATGTATGTAATAATTATGGGGAACTCTGCTTGTGCATTGATTTCCAAAACTTGAACTATGCCTTAGATAAAGACAATTACCCCATGCCATCTATGGAGCATATTTACAGATAATATCTATGGCAGAGATGTTTTCCTTACTTGATGGGGTTTTTAGGATATAACCAAGTTCTGGTAGCAGAATTTGATTGACTTTAAACTACCCTCCATACCAAGTGGGGTACGTTTGCATACAGACGAATGCCATTTGGGTTGGTGAATACAGGCACAACCTTTTAGTGTGCCATGGACATCACCTTTCGTGGACTCATCAGATAGAGTGTAGTGGTGTACCTTGATGATTTGTCTGCCTTTTTAAGAAAACGATCAGAACACATATGCCATCTGAAGAAGATATTCGAGCAATGCGAGAAATACAGGATTTCCTTGAATCCCAAAAAGAGTGTGTTTGTAGTGCTTGAGGGGAACTTCCTTGGTCACATCATTGCCAGAAGTGGGATCATGGTTGATCCGGACCGGGTCTGAACCATTACACAGATCCCTCACCCAGCCAATGAGGAAGAAATACAGTCCTTCTTGGGAAAGATAAACTTCCTCCGGAAGTTCATCTCGGACTATGCACAGATAGTGAAACCAATACAAGACATGATCAAGAAGGATGCAGTCTATAGTTGGGGTAAGAGAGAAAAGAATGCATTCACCTGTATTGGCTAGGCTATAAATAATGTGCCTACAATTTACAACCCTGATTTCAACAAATATTTCTTTTTATGCACCTTCACCTTCGACAACTTGCTTGCTACAATACTCACTTAGAAGGATGAGCTAAATGACGAATGTCATATCTCCTTCATGAGTGCAAGCATGCAAGGACCCAACTCAGCTACCCCATCATTGACAAACAAGCATACGCAATATACAAGGCAATGAAACTCTTTAGACCCTACTTGTTGAAGAACCATTGCACAGTCTATGTGCCTCACCCAATAGTCCGCTAACTTCTTGTACAACAAGAGCTGGGTGAACGACATATGAAATGAATAAAAGGCTTGCAAGAGTATGATCTTGACATCAAGCCAGTTCATGTTGTCAAGGGTCATGGCCTCAACAGACTCGTAGTTGAAGTAGTCCATACAGAGAGGGAAGAAGAATAGCTCGCTGGTTGGGAGCAAGAAATTGAGATGTATGATGTAGAGAGAGCACCACCCACTGCATGTGGAAACTATTGGTACGAAGATGTGCGGTAGTATCTTGAGCAAGGCACCATACCCTCCAACTTCTCCATGAGACAAAAGAGGGCACTGCACCTCAAAGCTTTATCCTATCAGTTGGTGCATGGATTGCTTTACCAAAAGCACAGTAATGGAATCTTGCTTAGGTGCCTGGAGGCACATGATTAAGAGAAGGTCTTGCATGATCTGCATGAAGGACTAGTTGGGGGCCACTTCGCTGGAAATACAACTGTGCAAAAAGTTATGAGATCCGATTTTTACTGGCCCACATTGTTCAAGGATTCACACACTTACACCTGCAAGTGCTTGGTCTATCAACAATATGCCGATAGAGCACAAAAGTCAGCAACCTTGCTACACCCTATTGCAGTGACCGAACCATTCCAACAATGGGACCTGGATATCATCGAGGAAATTTTCCCACATTTGTCAAAACAACACCACTAAATATTGGTAGTTACTGATTACTTCACGTTGTGGACAAAGCAAGTGAATGACCAGGAAATCATTAGCTACCTCCAACAAAACATCATCTCACGCTTTGGTGTTCTGGTATCAGTTATCACTTGTGTTTGAAAATGAAACCTACTTTTCATCTTTGAAGCTTCATGATTTTGCATTGCAATATGGTATTGTGTTGAAACACTAATCTAAATAATGCCCACAGGGAAATGGTATCGCAAAATCCACAAATAAAAACCTTATTTGCATTATCAAGAAGACATTTACTCTGAATAGTGTAATTGGAACTCTGCTTTGATGAATTCCTTATGGGCTGACCATGTAACACCCAAACCTTCTCTTAACACTTCTCCATACTTCCTAGTTTATGGGAATGAATCCATCCTACTATCAAACATCTACTAGCTTGCGCTCCAATTGTCCCAAGAATCCCAAGGCAAGCCTTACCTGCTAGTTCAGCGTAGGATGGATACACTTCACAAGATGTAGGAAGAAAGGATGAAAGCAAAAGAAAAATTTACACCACAAGAACTGTATCAAGAGATGGTTTTACAAGAATTCTGCAGGGAACGCTAACTTCGATGTTGATGACTTGGTTTTGAAATGGGACAAACCCCATGAAGACAAAGGAAAGCATACGGATTTCCAGTCCTTGTGAATTCGTCCATACATTGTCCATGAGTAGCTTGACCCACACACGTACCGTCTGTAGTCACTTGATGGGAGGATTGACAAGCTTCCTGTCAACGACCAAGATCTCAAACACTATTTTCAGTAGTCTAAGGTCGCGCCCCATGCCATGTACATAGTCTATTTACTACTTATTGCTTTTTTTCTTTGCTTACTATTTTTGTTTCACTTGTTTCTTTTATTAGTACCATGCTATTTTTGGTTTTGTAAATAAGTGCTTCCCTCTACTAAGTTCTAGTTTTTTAATGAGTATGTGGCTGAGATCCAAAGAGTCTTGTGACACTGCAACACTTGGTTAGTCCTGTTTCCTTCTTCTATTTGCTTGGTTATAACCTTTGACCAATGAAGTCTTGACGGAAAATACGAGCCGTCTGCAAGGGAAGCTTGGGTCTGACAATGAACCTGTGTCCACACTGGGAAACCCCATTCCTATCTCAACCTTCTTCTCTGTGTGTTCAAGCTCATCCAACTAGTAGAAATGGAGAAGGGGAAAATCTAAATGAGGAAACCTATGTTAGAGGCCTTACATGCTTCTCTGAAGGAAAAACTTCTTCTACTCTCAATAAGTCGAGATCCCTCTTCCGCCCCAAAAAATAAATAAGTGCCTATGCACAACCCTCTTTTGAAAATACAAAGGTGAAAGAAGAGAAAGGCTTCCTCCACAAAGAGGTGAAGCATGCAACTCCACCGGGGTACTGACCAAGCGCGCTGGCAGTGGAGCAATGCATGTTTTCCTACATGACCCTGTCGGGTTATTATCCAGGCCCGCTGGCAGTGGAGAAACACCAAAGATGAAAACTATACTCTAAATTTTTTTAACCCGCGAGCCAAACTACCCTTCCTAGTTTCAAAACACTCTGATCAAGCTAAAACTTGTTGTTATGTTTGACTGAGTTGGTGAAAGGTGAACCATGTATTTCCATGGGGTAAGTGGGGAAGCTGAAGTGACATGCACAACAATTCAATACTACCTAATAGACCAAAGCCTGGTTCTATCAGTGGACCAAAACAGAGAAGCTAGTATTCAACCAATGTGTCGCCAAGTGTTGTAGTGGCTGCAACACCCTCCAACATTTTGGCTTGCATCTAATTTTAGAGCTTTCCTTAGGTTTTTCCTTGATGTTTGCAAGCACTTGGGTTCACCCCATGAGCTCGTGTTAAGTCTTTTCACCCTCCTCACTTGACCGTTCAACAAACACCTTTTAACATGTTTGTCACAATGTTATGCTTGAGGTCATGTTCTGGCTATGCACAAATTCTGTCTTCGTGTGTACAATTTTCATTCTCTATGCAAGCATTTGTCACACTCACACATGGAGTTGTATGAAATTTCGTAAAAAGTGTCCTCACAGTCATTCAACGATCTATCACAAGTGGTGTGCTTGTCACCCGCACCCATCAGTTAGTCACACTGAGTGCATGTTGTCTTGACGGTTCGAGGTGTCTTTTCATCAAGTCATGTTGAGTGCGTGTTCACAAGGTCGTGTATGGACAATTTCACTTTCTCACACACTTAGTCATTTTATTAAAACTTTGTCGACCGTACCACCCCCAACAATTGGACCTCTACTGAGCTGCACTTTGCAGACTCTGCCCTCAGTGATCCTGTACTACTGCCTAGAATTATGCAGAGCTTGAGGCTGCCTCCTAGGAAGTCTACATTGTGCAATCCTGGGGTCAACCCAATTGATTGGAAATGAGAAAAACGTAGAAGTTTCGCAGTAAGCCATCCCAATCTGTGCTTCTCAGAAGTGAATCTATCAAGCCTACAGCTGGTCAAGAGAAGAGTTTTACCAGACAGTGATCCTGGGCCTCAGTCCTCCAAAAAATTGGGCGGAATCTGCTAGCATGCCTGCCTCCACTGACTGAAGAAATTGTGCATACATGAATGACATGCACCCGCTATCTGTCACTACACTATCCTCGAAATTTGCGTAGTTTTGTGAGCTAGTCACCCTGTCAGCCACCCTGCTACTCCCCCTGAAAACTACGTAGTTTTCATGGGCTATCTCCCAGCTACCCAACTCCCTTCTCAACACAAAAACTGTGCAAGGATTTCCTGTAGGCTAGCAAGCTCTCACAGCCCACTAGTAGCCTCCCCAGAGAATCTACACAATTTTCACTACCAGTGTCCTCCCTGCTACCTGCATTGCCTCCTTGGAAAAATTGCACAGATCTCCCCTTCAACCGAGCCAGATCCCACAAATAGTCACTACTGATGTGGACTGCCTGTCTCATCCTCTCAGTGACCTTTGTGTAATTTTCCTTGATAGTTCCCAAAGCCCACATCCTGGCCTAAAATGTGCTTTGTGCAGTTTCAGAGCATTTTCCTCTCTCCTAGTCACATGTTGTTGGGAATGGGTCCCCTGGGTTCAATTTTGGGGTTAAAAGCCCAAGTTTTGGGGCTAAAAGCCCAAGTTTTGTGTAAAGTATCTACATTTTGTGGTCCTAAAGTGTGAAGATGTCGAGAGTCAGTAAAGGGTGTTTGCCCTTCTTTTGTGTTAAAGCATGTTGGCTTTAGGGATCTACCCATCATCCACGGACCATGGGATTGTATAAAAAGGAGGTCTTAGAGGAGTCTAAGATAGTTTAGTTCATATTTGAGCCTTTTTATGTTTTATGAATGGGTCTGTGAGAGCTAAGAGTGAAGAGTCTTAGTGTAGGAAAAGGCTCTCCAGCTTAGTGTGTAGAGGCCTAGTGTAGAAGTCCGCAGCTGAGTGCATGGACCCTTGCAGCTGTGTGCGTTGGGTAGTTAGAGTTTGTACTGGATATTTGAACCAATAATAAAGAGGAGTATTATGAAATTACCTGTGTATTTTACTTTTTTTCATTGCATGTGATTATGTTATGTTGACTACTAGGTTTGTGTTTTAACACTACTCTGATGCGTGAATCTATATGTTTCTCTGTTTTATATGGCTGCAAGTAGAGATATATGTTTACTCAAAGATAACCATAAATGCATGTTAAAGTAACCAATACTTAAGTGAATTTGGGTCGATACAGAAGTAAGAGTAATTACAGGGGTGTGTAAGTGCCTGATCTATTTGTTTAGTGTCCGCGAAGGATGATCAGATACTTTCGCAGAGACTTCAACGATGAATAAGAAAAGTACTTTGATAAGCCTTAAAGGGCTTATCGATATGCACGAAGGAAGGATAGGGAAGATAACTGACATCAAAACCATCTCAGGGTGCTGAAACCTGGTCCCTACATCCCCCCATACTGCTTTGGGTGAGACTTCAGTCCATGGTCTGTAGATTGATGCTGAAAT
The DNA here is from genome assembly GCA_000404065.3 of Pinus taeda. NCBI lineage: Eukaryota > Viridiplantae > Streptophyta > Pinopsida > Pinales > Pinaceae > Pinus > Pinus taeda. The sequence goes on along the minus strand of APFE030288337.1, from coordinate 116,939 downwards.
AGCCAATGATGTAGGGATTTACTTGGCTGCTTAACACTGAACCTAGGCCAGGGCCCATCAAGCCAATAAATGGTTCCATTTCCGAGACCATGATTTGCATAACAAGATGTGTCATGTCGCATCATTGGAATCCAACTAAGAAGGAGATTGAAGACTGGTTGGATAGAAAGATCCATGAATTCGCAGTGCAAGAAAACAAGCATCCACGATTGATGAAAGAACAATGGTTGGACAGATATCTATACACAAAGATACACAAAATTTTCTTTTGTTCCTTCCCGGTTGAATTATACGAGTGGATCGCAAAGTTGGCAAACGACCAAGGGAGGTGGAGGCTTGACGGTTCGATTGTCTGGAGCCCGGAGCTAGTGCGTAAATTGGAAGCCTTGGAAGATAAGATCACGCACGTTGTCAATCATTGGCTTTATTGTATCATAAGAGGGTTTGTGACTGAGTTTGTAGTCAATACATCGGTAAGTTACAACGTAGCAGAGCGAGGTAAGTATTTGAAATCATTAAATACTTGGATTAAGATGCTCTTGTGTGAAAAGTGGGTTATGTAGTTACCTTGATGTTTGGGGCTACGTGAAGTGGAAGGATTTTCAGGGATGGAGGAAGAAAAGATCTTGAATATAGCCTGTTGATTGAGCCTCCTCTGAGTGACGACGAAGTAGCAACACATGCTTCTCTGATGAGCGCTATTCAGTTGATAAGACAAAGGTTCCTGCGAATACCTACACTGCCTCCATCCTCACCTCATCTATCCACACCACCTCCATCCTCACCTCCACCACTTACCCCCTCACCCACACTGTCGCCACCTCTACCACCATTCAACATGGTGAACTCTGTAAAGCTACCTTTGTTCAAGGGCGTAGGAAATGAAGATCCGGACCAGTTTTGGTTCGTCGCAAAGGATGTATGGGAAGCTCAGGGTATCAAGGACGATCAAATGAAGAAATTAACGTTGGTTAGTGTTTTGTAGGACTGCGCACTAACTTGGTACATTAAATACTACATTGATAATTTGAGATCTTCGTTGCCAATATCTAGACTGCGCTAAATAAGGAATTTAGTAGACTTAAGTCTAAGGCACAATCAATTGTGGAATTCAAGGTGATCGTGATGAAGCTTGGAGAGATGCCCTGGGATTTGGATCAAAGATTGAAGTGTATGATCCATGAAGCCAACATGAATATGACTGATGAGCATCACCATGAATTGTTTGTGGCCTCGCTCCTGCCTCACCTATGGGTTGCGCTATCACAACAGAAGATTAGGACCTAGGCAGAAGCTCTGGAAATCATGATGAGATTGCATGAGACACCAATGTAGGATGCTAATATAGGGGTTTAGAAGATTCATGCGTAGTTGTAGAAACTTTGCCTTGAAATGCAAAGTTTGAAGAAATATAGAATAACTCAGCCAAAGGCACGCAAACAAGTGTGGTGCCTGAAGTGAAAAATCCAGGGGCATGACAAAGATCATTTTCCTATTTTCACAACTTATGTTGCATCAGGGGGACCAATTCCTTTGAGGTTGGAAGCTGTAACAGGGCCAAGTACAAAGCCACGCTATGGTGTGCTATCTGTTAGGCAGCTAGGAAACATGCGATAGATAATTGCCATTTGCTGCATAAATTCGTACAGACACTGCAACAACTCTTCTACAACTTTTATCAATTTGTGGGTCATGATGAGCACAATTGACAAAGTTATGAATTAATGATGGACAGGACACCTGCATAAAGGGTGCAGGCAGAAATGCGGCCTCTAGACCAAGGCGTTGGAGGAGCATGATGCAAGTATTAGGGGAGCGGCCAAGGCCAAGGTGGAGGAATACCTGGTAGAGGTCGAGCAAAGATTGTTTTTTACAATTGTGGAAGACTAGGTCACTACGCACGAGACTTCCTGAATCCGATGTTGCTGTCATGCCACTATTGTACTCAGTTTGACCATGTGACGGAGAATTTTCATATATTGGTAGCCAAGATATGTGAGAAGGGGGTGCAGCCTCACTAACGGACTCAGAACCTGCAGATGATGAGGGCTGAGTCTCGCGAGGAAGACCCCAAGGTAAATATTGTGTTGTGGAGTGGAATGACGACTAGTGAGGATATTAAGGGGAAGCAGTTTGAGGAAGGCGAGTGGGTCCACAAAGCACCAGAAAAGGAGACCGGGATTGATCTAGAACACACAAAAAAAACATTTATGGAAGTAAAGAAAAGCTTCACTGAGGGCTCTACCTTAGGAAGTCAGGAGGAACCAGTGAAGAAATGGACCCATCCATGATTACCACATTCTTAGAGACCTGCATGAAGCTGCTCCACGATAATAAGGCTGTGAAGGGACTGTAAAAGTTGATCAATCAGTGCACTGGGAAGGAGAACACTAATGATGAACCACACGTAGTGAGAAATCTTGGTAAACATAAGGAAAGGATTGGACGTGAGATGAGACTCACTGGCGCAGATAGGAGAATACAAAATGAACCAAGTTATCTTGGACCTAGGGTCTGACACGAATGTTTTTCTGAAACAAACATGGGAGAGAATGGGAAGACCTCTGGTACAGTGGTCTCCTATTCAATTAAGGATGGTGAATCAACAGAAAATCATCACAATGGGGAGGTTGTAGGGGCTAACAGTTAATATTGAAGGCTCGAGCGCACTAGCAGATTTTGAAGTAATAGAGATTTTGGATGATAGCAATCCCTACCCCATGATCCTTGGGATCGATTGGGCCACTGACATGAATGGGGTAATCAACTTGAAGAAGTGAAAGATGATATTTGAGAAGAAATCACTCCAAATAGTGGTACCATTAGATCCTGCAGAAGGACCACACTATACAAAATCGGTCCGTGATTATGAATGTGATGACGATTTGGACCGGATTTACAAGATAACGATGTGAGATTAGGATTGGGTGAATCCAATGGGACCGCGAGAGATCCTGCACATCAGATTCAAATGAAGAACTGGAGCACTGGTAGAATCGACTGCATGAAGTATCTATATTGCACTGTAATATGATGACCAAGTCGTTGCGTTGTGTATCCTCAAAGGTAAGAAATCTGCCTCACTATGATGGATTAACTGATGTTGATCACTTTTTGGATGCATTTGAAATGGAAGTAACAGAGAAGCATCGCTTCTAGGCATTAGAATGGGCGCCACATGCTACGCCTACAAGATGGTAGGGTACACACAAAGATAGTTTTGATGATTTGTATGAATATAGGAGGATGATGAGGGTACGCTTTGGTCATACGAAGGTACGATTTGTTAGAAAATTATATATATTACGGAGCAATGGAACACATAAAATATTGCAGAAATATAAACACAGAAAACGCACAAAACAAGAGAGACACAGATATACGTGGTTCACCCAATTTGGGCTACGTCCACCTCGAACAGCCAGTCCTTCCCTTCTATTATCCAGCAAAATGAAGAGACACAACCTACAGCAAAGCCACTGTAATATCCTCTGTTTTCTCTCACAGTCTCACCTCTCTATTTCCCGCTCACACAGAATACACATCTATATCCGCCTCAAAATACAATGCCCTCATACAAAGAGAGGGGTTGCCTTCTAGGGCAAAAAACCCTAAACTAAACATAAGTTCTACCGTCAGATCATCCGCCTAATGAACGGCTCAGATTGACTAGAAATTACTATACTTTTACAAGGCAAATTTACATCTGTTTTTAGCTTCGGGGGCGCTGCCCCGAGCCCCCGCCGGGGGACCGCTGGCCCCCGGACCCCCCACAGCTAAAGGGGATCAGCCCCCCTCGGACCCCCGTGGGTGGGACAAGTCACCCCCGCACCCCCCCACGTGGAGGGGTGTACAAACTTCCTGGGGTATACATCCGGCTGAAACAAAGACTTCTAAAGAATCATGCTCCACACACAACAATCTCCCACTTTGAGAATGATTGTAGCAACTC
>APFE030288337.1:66933-102310 GCA_000404065.3 Pinus taeda | reverse complement strand
GACATCTTCATAATAAATAACCGTTTCATAAGAAATACCTTGTTTGAGGCCGAGGGTTTTTCATATAGTTTCTCCAACACCTTAATCAAACCCTCTGTCGTTGTTTCCTTCGAAATGTTGAAGGCGACTGATGCTGCAAGGCACAACCGTATTGTTCTGAGTACCTTTCTATCGAGAAGGTTCCATTCTTCATCGTCCATATCCTTCGGCTGCTTTGTTTTACCGCCCAATGGTAGGTATAGATCTTTCTGATACAGATAATCTTCCATCTGCATCTTCCACAACGAGCAGTTTTGGCCATTAAATTTCTCGACCCTAAACTTACCATTTTCCGCCATTGCTCCCACTCGAACTAGGAACCCTTCTTTCCTGCGAGTTTATCAGCCAAATAGACCTTCGGCTCTGATACCAGTTGTTAGAAAATTATATATTCCGGAGCAATGGAACACATAAAATATTGCAGAAATATAAACAAAGAAAACGCACAAAACAAGAGAGACACAGATATACGTGGTTCGCCCAGTTTGGGCTACGTCCACCTCGAACAGTCAGTCCTTCCTTTCTATTATCCAGCAAAATGAAGAGACACAACCTACAGCAAAGCCGCTGTAATATCCTCTGTTTTCTCTCACAGTCTCACCTCTCTGTTTCCCGCTCACACAGAATGCACCTCTATCGCTGCCTCAAAATACAATGCCCTCATACAAAGAGAGGGGTTGCCTTCTAGGGCAAAAAACCCTAAACTAAACATAAGTTCTACCATCAGATCATCCGCCTAATGAATGGCTCAGATTGACTAGAAATTACTATACTTTTACAAGGAAAATTTACATCTATTTTTAGCTTTGGGGGCGCTGCCCCCAAGCCCCCGCTGGGGGACCATTGGTCCCCCGACCCCCCAGCCGGGGACCCCGCGGGAGGGACAAGTCCCCCCGCACCCCCCCGCGTGGACAGGTGTACAAAACTTCCTGGGGTATACATCCGACTGAAACAAAGACCTTTGAACAATCATGCTCCACACACAACACGATTAACAGAAAAATATGATGGGAGAAAAGATCTGCGCAACCATTTGGCCAAATGGACTAAAGTGTATGGAGTGAAGCCTCAACTAGAATGGGTCCATCTATTTTGTCATACATTGGATGTTATACCAATGAATTGGTACTTGGATATGGAACTCTGCCATGGCACCAAAGAATGGGATGTTTTGCGCCAGGGATTTTTTATGATGTTCAATTTTGAGGATAGATTTGAATCTATCGATGAAGCATTGCAGGAGGTTAAGACAACAATTTTTAGGATACCATAGGATCCTCTAGATTTGATTCAACCTGATTGGAACACCCAACTGACCCACACGCTGGAGTGCTACAATGTCACAACGAAAGAAGAAGACGAAGACCTGAGGAAGATTAATATTCCAGAGTGAAGGACACTGCAAAGTTGAAGGACTACAACTAGAGAACCCAGACATAATTGATCTGCTCAAGACTAGGTAGGTGAACATTGGCAAAGAGGCAGAGCCAAAGTTTCTAAAGATTGGGGACTACAGGTATGACATAATAGTAGATAAGCTCACCAAACTACTCCACGAATATCAAGATCTATTTCCCACAAAGTTTTATGATTTGAAAGGGATAATAAGGGACCTGGGTGTCATGAAGAACACCCTAAAACTAGACATGAAACCTGTGAAGCAAAGACCTTACTACTTCAATCCAAATTATAAAGAAAGGGCCCGCTTAGAGTTAGACAGGATGCTCACGGTAGGTATTATTGAACCGGTGGAAGAATCTGATTGGGTAAGCCTAATAGTGGTTCAAGAAAAGAAGTAGAAGGAAGAAATAAGGATATGTATAGATATGAGGAAGTTGAATGATGAATGCATGCATGATCCCTTCCCAAACCCGTTCATCGATGATGTCCTAGATAATGTAGGTGGCCAAGAAGCATATTCGCTCACTGAGGGTTCTCTGGATACCATCAGATCAAGATCGTGCCAAAGGATAGAAGTAAGATGACCTTTGCAACTAAATGGGTATGCTTCTAGTATATGGTGATGCCTTTTGAACTGAATAATGCGCCGATGATATTTTCACGCGTAGTCATCATGATGTTCAAGGATTTCATTCATAAATTTCTGGAAGTATACTTTGACAAAAGGATAATGTTCGGACTAATGAAGAACCAAGAGGAAAGTTTACACTTGATGCTAGATACATGTTGAAGGTACCAGATCATGCTCAATCTGAAGAAATGTTTGTTTTGTATCCCTTTTGGGATCTTGTTGGGCCATGTGGTATGCAAACAAGGCTTGATGGTAGACCCTGCAAAGATCAAGGTCATAATCAATTTGGAGGTGCCAAGGAGTGCGAAACAGCTGCGCGCAACGTTGGGGCATACAAGATACTATAGGAAATTCATCAAGAGTTATACCCAAATCACCATGCTGATGGAAAAATTGTTAAAGAAGGAGGTTACATTCTATTGGAATGAAGAATGCTAGAAAAGCTTAGATGTGCTGAAGAAGAAAATGGTCACCGCACTGATCCTAGTCTTCCCAGATTGGAAGAAGGAATTTCATGTGCATGTGGACGCATCATGTATTGCACTAGGAGCAGTACTGACACAAGCCAGTGAAGGGGACTTGGATCACCCTATAGCATTCACAAGTAGGAAGCTGTGCAAAACTGAGAAAAGTTATTCCACGATAGAGCATGAAGGACTAGCAATGGTGTATGCACTCCAAAAGTTCAGGCATTATTTGTTGGGCAAACATTTTAAGATGTATACAGACAATTTTGCATTAAAATACCTAGTCAACAAGCCTGTGTTGGGCGGGAAGATATGCAGGTGGTTGTTATTGTTCCAAGAGTATGATTTTGAAGTTATTGTGAAATCAAGATGGTTGAAAGATGGACCGGATCATCTATTGCACATTGAAATAGGAGAGGAACCTACAAATTTGGAGGAAGGAATACCTAATGTGCAACTCTTTGTAGTACACATCGCAGACAACCACTTTGAAGATATTATACACTTCCTGACAACAAGTACAACTCTGGAAGGGTATATAAGCTAGCAGAAGAAGGAACTGGTGGTGCACGTGACATACTTTTCTGTCATTGCAGGGCACTTGTACAAAATGGGATTAGATGAAATATTGCGACATTATGTGCCAGAGTTTGAATGAAGCAACATCTTTGCTGAAGCTGATGATGGAGTCGTGGGAGGTCATTATGTAGGAAAATCAACAATGAAGAAGATTTTATGCGTTGGGTTATGGTGGCCGACCTTGCATGGAGATTCAAAAGCATATTGTAGGGCATACGATGCACGCCAAAGGATGGATAGACCCTTGCGCAGGGATGAGCTGTCGCTAAATCCACAGATATCACTACAACCCTTCGAGAAGTGGTCCATTGACTTTTTAGGACCAGTTTAACCTCCAGGAAAAAAGACGAGTGCACAGTACATCATCACCGTGACTGAGTACTTAACCAAATGGGTGGAGGCACAGCTTGTGAAGAACTATACAAGCGTGACAATAACCAAATATATCTTTGAGTACGTGTTGACAAGGTTTGATTTTCCAAACAATGTAATGAGCGATCATGGTACACACTTTCTCAATGAGACAATCAACGCGATGATGGAAGAGTTTCAAGTTTACCATTAGAAGAGAAAAACCTATCATCTGCAGGCTAATGGGACGATGGAAGTGTTTAATAAAATATTTGAGAGTGCACTCACGAAGGTTTGCAATGCTCAAAGAAATGACTAGGATGTTTGCATGCTCATGGTGCTATGGGCTTATAGAACGACTTGCAAGAAGTTGACTGGACAAACTCCGTTCAGACTAGTTTATGGCATGGAAGCTATGATGTTGATGGAGTACATTATATCTAGTCTGTGCATAGCGACATTCATAGGAATGGTGGATTGTGGAGCCTTGGAAGAGAGGCTTGCGTAGCTAACAGAGATTGAAGAAGATAGATTTCTAGCTAGATTGCATCAACAGGTTCAAAAAGAGTGCGAAAAGGCATGGAAGGATCGACAAATCAAACTATGCAGCTTCAAGGTAAATGGTTTAGTTCTATTATATGATAACAAGTTTGATAAATTTCTAGGTAAATTTCAGATGCATTGGCTGGGGCCTTATGTCATTAAGGAGATTATCGATGGTGGAGCAGTTTAGTTGGTAAAGTTGAATGGGGAACCATTCCTAGGGTGGGTGAATGGTAGCCGATTGAAGACATACACCAAAAATCCGGGTAGATGACTACATGGTGGAAGCATAGTTTAAGTACTCGAGGCAGCTGAAAGGAGGTGTGGGACTATAAACTACATTGCCCGGTTTGGGGAGCTACATGACTGGGGAAGTACATGGAATGAAGGAATGTCACAGTGTAGAAGAAATGCATAGGGAGCTATGCTATCCAAGAACGGACCATGCGGGGCAGCCAAAAAGTGACCGTTATGGTCACTATTCATGACTTGATAGTGGGAAAATGGTGAAATGGAGCCGGGGGGGGCGGGGGGGGCAGCACTTAAGTCAGAATTTAAGGGCAAGATTTATGAAAATCTGTTGCCAATCTAGCATTTATGAATGAATTTTGGAGGGAACGGTTAGATTTGAATTTGAAAATGCCTATAAATTACAGGTAGTTGCCCAACCAAAAAAAAAACACTTGGCATTTTGAGAATTGAGGTGTTGAGCTCTCAGACATGCATGAAGCGTGGGATCTTTGAAGCTTTGATAGTGAGTTTGGTGTTTAAGAGGTTGCCAAAAGAGATGCAAGAGTTGTCATCCAGTATTATGTCGGCACCCGCAAAAAATTGTGAGTGCAGGAGAAACAATGGAAACTAAGGGAACTACCCCAAAAGTAGCAATGGAAGTTGAGGAAGTTGCCTCGGAGGTTGGGAGTGTTAAAGTACTGATAGAAGTGCCTAAATTACTAAGGACACCTAGGTCAAGACCTATGTCAACCCAAGAGGGTCCAAAATCAAAGAAAGATAAGTAGAAAGCACCACAATCGGTGCACACATCACGTAGAGTATGTGGAGTTCAAGGCAGACTTCCACCAGGTCTCCATGTGCACACAGAAGGATCCTTAACAAAAGCAATATGAACTTCCATACCTGGCCAGTGGTCCTTGACCACTGGCCAACAGATTGGTGCACTACTTCAGACTTGACAACTAGGTCTAGCAAGTACGCAGAACAACAAAAGAAAGAAGAGGCCAAGCGGAAGATGGAACAACTAGCAGAAAAGAGGAAGAAGGAGGCTAAGGACAAAGCCGAGGCTGAGGACAAAGCCAAGGCAGAGCGCGTTGCTAAAAAATAGATAGAGGAGGAAGAGGAGCGTGACTCTGGTAGGAGTCAGAAGTCATCTTCCCCAGAAACAGAAGAGGAGGAGGACCAGTAGACAGGGCAGGGAGGAGCGGACCTAGATACTACTCCATTCCTTATTAAGTGCAACAGGGAACTGAAGAAAGTAGGGCTACTAAAGAATTCCAAGGTCAATAAGACTTCCCTCAACCTGATCACCTTGACAGAAGGTGATTTGAATGACATTTGTGATACGGTGAGGGATGCCACTCTGGATGTGCTATAGCAGTTTGAGCAGCAACAAAAGTAGGCCTTGGGTGCCATTCAGATGGGTCTCTGCGAGCTGTAAATATAGGCATCACAAGTGCAGACCAGTGTGGGTCATAGTAGCATGGCGTCAACTAGCTTGGCATCTGGGACAGTTGAAGCAAAATAAATGGTTCACCCCTTGGACCACTGGTTTATCGCACTGCCAGATGGAGCACTAACTACAGAAGAAGAAGATGATTGGGTCACTATCTGCACCCTCTAGAAGGTCGGGCTAGACTTGGCCACACTTCCAAGAGAAGCCCTTCACACACTGCATGATGGTGTGATTGCAAAACTTCAGGCTCAGAAACAATCTACATTGAACATCATTAGTAAGCAAAAGGTGAACAATGCCCAAATGTTTACTGGGAAGACTTTTGCCATCGAGCTCTTTAAGGCTATCACTGTGAAGAATGAGCACACTACCAAGGTAGTGGTGGAGGCATGCAGGTCTGTACCTGAGTTGGATATTCCTGAAGATGTGCCAGTGGACGAATGAATTTAGAAGCTAAATCTCAGAGTGTGCGAAGCGAGATCAAAGCTAGCCAAGGTTTAGTTGGAACTAAACCTTAAGATCATAGAACTTGCATTGAGGGAACAGCCCTCGACCCCACCAGAGGTAAAGGAGCACTGCAAGGCCGCTGTCAGAGATGTAGTAGCCACTATAGATAACGTAGTGAAGGAGTGCATAGCGCTCTTCGAGCATGCACTCGAAGTGGTTACCAATTTGCAAGAGGATCCCACCTTGCAAAGGTTGGGAACGAAGGCCCAGGAGCTACAACAAAGATATGATGAAGTCAAAGTGATGACATGCACTGTTGCCCTTACGCAAAGGCTAGCAAAACTACAAGAGGAAAAGGTGCTAAAGGAGAATGTGGATGCAGCGCAGTGCAAAGAGAGTGTCCTCAAGGCCATAATAGGGCCTTGGCTTGATGAAGCCTATGCGCTCATAGTGACCATCGAAGGAAAACTGGGTAGTCTGGAGGGAACGCAGAAAAAAGGTACAGGTAGATGGCACAAGGCTACCAACAGAGCAACTGATCGAACAGATGAAGCAGGCGAAAACACAGTGCACTGCTGAAGTTGTAGTCGTGCAGGTGGAGCTAGGAGGTCTTCGCAACAAGATCTCCATGCCAACAACGATCCAAATGTCTCCAGAGACACACAAGAAAAATAGGGTTTATGAACGCTCGAAAATCAAAGTGTTCGGAATGATGCCAACCTAGGACCAGAGCATATATCTTGTCATCCTGATCGCAGAGGTGTGAACAATTCGTCAATCCGAGATCGTATGAGGGAGAACAACCCAGTCAAAGTTTTGGTCAAAGTTGGGCTATGGGCTAGGTTTAAGTGTCCTACAATTTGACCAACCCCAAGGCATGAAACCTAGCTCCCCAAATTGCTCGAAATTGTGGCCTCGTTAATTTTCCCAATATCGCTTATTTTCTAAAACTTTGAAAATTACCCCCTCTTTAAAAATCAAAAAAAAAAAAATTATAAATGAGGTGGCGGGCCACCACCCCCGCCACCCAAAAGAATTACATAACAAAAATTTTAGTATAAGGCTGATAGGTCATGAAGCCCGCCAACCTAACCCCAACCATAAAAACCAAATCAATATTTAAATATGGGCCGGCGGTCATGACCCTGCTAGACCCTCCAACTACACCCCACATATATGTTAACCAAATGTATTATGGGGTGGGCACAGGCCACCTCCATTGGACCCGACCCACACCCCAAAATCCCATACAATGCACCATATCACATGTAAAATGGGACCGGCGGGGATCGAACCCACTGGTCCCACATGGCTTGCCCCGAAGCATGCGGCCCCAAAAACCATAACCATTGCTCCCCATATAATACGAAACCACCAAACGGTACCAAAGTACCAGCCTCCAGTCCAAACTTAATGCAACAGTGTAGGATTTCGGGGGTGGGACACCCAATGCAGACCCGACACACCCCGTATTTTTTAAAATAAATTTTGTTTAAAAAGATATATTTCGTGCAAAAAATAGGAGAGTGGGGTTTGACCACCTGACCTCTCCTCAACTAATATGCCAACATTACCACTACACCAAATGAATTTCTTGGTTAATATGCCCGAGAACTTTTAAAGGAATCAAATTTTTTCAGTGCACGGGCAGATGGAGGAACTAGGCGCTGGCATGAATTTCAAGACGAGGAGGCAGAATCTTGGCATGTAGTTTGAGGCAACATTTTGCAGGAGGGGTGAAAATTCACTTTGTCAGATTTTGACAAATTTTATATAGTTTCAACACTTCTCAACGCCACGAATGCAATGGCATTGTCTGTGTCTCTATCAGAGTTCTGCATTTTTCAGCCATTTTTAGTAGGAGGATGAAACCATGATTGCTACAAAAACATGGAGTGGAACCATGATTCTTGCAATTTTCCTGAGGAGGTAATTTTTCTCCATGTCGAAATATAGTCAAGTTTACAGTTACTTTTCATGGTTTTCCACAAGGATCGGAATGGCGAAGTCAGATTCGCATTTGGAGTTGCATATTTCTAGTCCACCCATGGAGCAGAATCTTTGAGGAATCTAGCGGAATCTAAAAGATTCCTTGAGCCCCAGATTCTCAACTTCTCGGAATTCGAAGATTGGATAGTTGATTTTGCACTATTTGATGTCACAAGTCTGATGATGCATTCAAATTTATCATTATCTCATTCTATTCTTTAGCCACTTTTCTAAGTGGGATGCAGGTGTCAGCATTCATGTGCGAGCAACTATTTCCATGCAATTGATGCCATGAGATTGATGGTCCGAGCAGCTTCATCAGCTTGACATCTGCTTCTTCAGATGGCCCTTGGTTGTGAGGTATATGAAGTGTTCATGTACTTATTTTGCTATGCATTGTGTTGTATAGGTCCTTGATTGATGTTTGATGTGGGACCCTGTTTCTTACTCATTTTTATGATTCCTGCTTGATGTGATGCGGAATCACCTATGTGATGTACTCGTTGTCATGACTCATCATGTTGTGTTTTGAGATCCCTTTGTTGTATGTTGATGGGATACTCATGTGTCGCCATGCATGTTTCTTTTTAAATCCCTTTTATTCCATGTTGGCAAGATGCTCATCATGCATGAGTTTTTGTGTCAAACTAATAGGAGTCTTTTGACTGAGAGTTCCTGTAGTGGAACATCTCGTGGCACCACTCTTGTGTGAGGGAATTTTCTAGTATGATAATTACATCACCTCTTATGTACATAATTATTATTGATAGCACTTAATGCAGTGATCCATTATGTACATCATTAATATTGACAACACTTAATGCAACGACCTACACCATCTTGACATCAGGGCCCGAAGATGTAGTCCCTCCTGGACAAACTCCATTATCAACGGCTTATGTTTTCATGTGCTGATGATTGTCTTGTTCCTCCTCTTTACAACATGCAGATGTATTCATTTATGTTATTTTTAAAAATGAAATTTAACACATCACGGAAGTAAAAGGTCTTGGAAGGGTCCTTTGTCACAGCCGGACCTGGATCAAGTGGTATTAGAGTGGTCTTTGCATTGACGTGAATTGAAGTGTGAACAGTGGAATGTGCAGTGACAGAGGATGAGAAAGAAATGTACGATACCATGCTAAACATTTCCAAAAGGGTAGAGATAATGTATGAAACTCCACAGAAAAATATAGAGGAAGAGGAGCGATTGCAGCTTCAGTTGCAAGCCACGAAGGAGGCCCTGGAAGAACTGAAGCACAACAAGTAGAATCTTCAAATAGAGAATGTTGAATTGAAGATGTGTCTACATCAAGAGAAAGAGGAAAAACAAATTTTGCTACGAGGGCTACAAGCAAAGGACGAGGCCTTGGAAAAGATGCAGTGTGACCCATGTGAGGTAAAAAGTAGTTCTCCATCTTCATGTATGTTTCTTGATGATGATTTCGTTGTTTCTGAAAATCATACCACAGGAATTGGCTCCAAACTGTTGAAGGAAATGCGGTATGAAGGAAAAGGATTGGGCATTAATGGTCAAGGCATCGTCGACCCCATCAAAGTAGAGGAATTACCCTGTCAAGTAGGACTTGGATATATCAGAAAGGAAGTTGGGGAATGCACTGAGACAACTAGTGAATCACCAACAACAGATGATGAGAAGCCCTCACCAGTTATTTCTAAATCAAAAGAGGAGATAAAATATATTTATTTCCTTTCAGTTTCATCATCACATTGTATGACTTATGTTGGAGGTGTGGAGATCCCATTACAGGGACAAACATGAGGCTCCTTACAAGGATGAGGCATGAGGAGGAAAAAGAACTTGGTGTTAATAACCAAGGTATAACTCAACCATTGGAGGTTGTGCATAAACATCAATTTGTAGGCTCGAGATACACCAAGGGAGAATGTTCGAAGGTGTCATATGCTTTCGAGATATCGTTAAAACCATTGAGGAAAGAAAATGATGGGAAAACATCCCCATCATTCCATGGTAGTTTCCATTGCAAGGAAAGAGCCGAGGAAAAATCTCATTTCCATACTTACACCACAGACAGCAAGGGAAGGTATAACCACTTTCGATCTTCAAATGTTCATTTTGATTATGATCATGTTGATAATAATGAACATAAAACATGGCATCAAAAAACATGCACCTTTTGTGGATTACATAACCATACATTTTCTATGTGTTGGAAAGGAATGGCATCACACAAAAGGATGAGGCATGAAAGACCCTCTCAACAACATGAAAAGAAACAAGTTAAGCAGCTATGGAGTAAGAAAACCTATTGCAGTCATTGCAATAGAAGTGGCCATCAAAGAGCCACTTGTTGGAGGCTCCATCCAGAGCAGTGCCTTAAAGACAAAGCGTCGATGTATGAACTAGGTGAAGCAATTGTTCGACAATTAAAACCACCTCAAAGAGGTGATCCATTCACATTGATAAGTGAAAAATGGTTTCTAGATATGTTGTTGTTTCATGGTTGTTCTTTTGTAAATCATTTGTTGCATTTTAAAATGTAAAAGTGATGATGTGTTTTCCATCACTTGTTCAGAAACAATGATGTCTAGTCTTATTTTGAGTCACATTTTACACTCTAAAAGTGATGTTATGTTTCCATCACTTGTCAAAACAATAATGTTTGGCCTTATCTATTGGGTGTGGAGCTTAATTATCTTCTGTATTCAAAGGTTTCAGCCAGATGTATACCCCAGGAAAACTGTACACCCCTCCATGTAGGGGGTGTAGGGGGGACTTGTCCCCCTCGTGGGGGTCTGTGGGGCTAATCCCCCCCGACTGGGGGGTTCCGGGGTAGCGCCCCTGAAGCTAAAAACATATGTAAAATTGCCTTGTAAAAGTATAATAATTTATAGCCAATCTGGGTCGTTCATTAGGCGGATGATCTGACGGTAGAAGTTATGTTTAATTTAGGGTTTTTTGCCCTAGAAGGAAACTCCCCACTATATATGAGGGGATTGTATTGCGTCTATGCATATCTGTATTCTGAGTGCAGAAGAGAGAGGATATTGAGAGTGGAGGGTTTTACAGCGGATCTTCTCTAGGTTATATCTCTTCAGTTTGCTAGATAATATAATAAAAGAAGGACTGGATGTTTCTCCGTGGATGTAGCCAAAATTGGATGAACTACGTATATTTGTGTCTTTTTTGTTTTATGTGTTTTCTATGTTTATATTTCTACAATATTTTATGTGTTCCATTGCTCTGTAATATATAATTTTCTAACAACTGGTATCAGAGCCGAAGGTCTATTTGGCAGATAAACTCATACGAGAGAAGGGTTCCTAGTTTGAGTGGGAGAAATGGCGAAAGATGGTAGTTTTAGGATCGAAAAATTCAATAGCCAAAACTACCAGTCGTGGAAGATGCAAATGGAATATTATTTGTATCGAAGAGATATGTACCTACCATTGAGTGGAAAGACAAAGAAGTCGACGAGTATGATAGACACAAAACGAGATATTGTCAACAGAAAAGCACTTGGAACAATACGGTTGTGCTTAGCAGCATGGGTAGCATTTAATGTTTCAAAGGAAATGACAACATTGGGTTCAATGTTGGCATTGGCCAAACTATATGAAAAACCCTCGGCCTCAAATAAGGTATTTCTTATGAAGCGTTTATTTAATATGAAGATGTCTGAAGGTTGATCTATTGTAGACCATTTAAATGATTTTAATACAGTTACAAGTTAGTTAAGTTCTGTAGGGGTAATTTTTGATGATGAATTTAGGGCTCTATTATTTCTGTGTCCATTTCTAGAAAGTTGGAATGGCTTAGTTATGGCCATTAGCAACTCTGTCTCTAGATCTAGTAGATTAAAGTTTGATGATGTTGTCGGTGTAATCCTTAATGAGGAAATGTGACGGAAAAGCTCCAGTGAGTCATCAGGTAATGCTTTTACTGCGGAGACTAGGGAAGAAAATGGAAAGAAGAAAGAGCTCTAGATATCACAATAAGTCAAGAAAATGAAGATCTAAGTCCATATCGGGGATAGTGTGTTGGAAATGCGGGAAGAAAGGACACCTGAAGAAATTCTGCAAGTCTCGGAAGGGAAAAGAAGGAGACTGCAACAAGAAAACAATCATGAAGCGAATGTAACAGGCGATGTGTTGCAACATGCTTTGATTATTTCATTAGAAAATATTATTGATACTTGGGTGGTAGATTTAGGGGCCTCATTCCATGCCATACCTGATAAGAAACATTTTCATGATTATGTTCAAGGAGATTTTGGACAGGTTCTATTGGGTGATGATAAACCCTATAAAATCGTTGGAATGGGTACAGTTTTCATAAAACAGCAGAATGGAAATCAATGGCTATTGAAGGAGGTAAGGCTTGTTCCAAATCTGAAGAAAAATCTAATTTCAATAGGGTAGTTGGGAGGTGAAGGTTGCGTAAGTACTTTCACAGATAAAACTTGAAAGGTCACTAAAGGATCCTTGGTAGTAGAAAAAGGAGGAAAGGTTGGTACGTTTTATTTATGCAATGGTATTTCTAATTCTGTTAATGCTTTAACCTCTATAGGAGAAGATACGACATTGTGGCATCATAGGCTCAGGCACATGAGTGAGAAGGGGATGTAGATTCTTTACTCAAGAAATTTGTTGTTAGGTTTGAAGCATGTCGATTTAAAATTATGTGAGAATTTTGTTCATGGAAAACAGAAAAGAGTTAGATTCCTTAGAGTTGGGAAAGAAAAGAAGAGCGGAAAATTAGAGCTTGTGCATACAAATGTATGGGGACCTACTCAGGTATCATCTCTGGGTGGCTCTCATTATTATGTTACTTTTATTGATGATGCAACCAAAAAAAGCCTGGATTTATTGTATTCAAAATAAATCTAATGTATTTGATATTTTCAAGAAATGGAAAGCTTTGGTTGAAAATGAGACGAGAAAAAGGTTGAAGTGTCTCAGATTAGACAATGGAGGTGAATATTGTAGCAAAGTGTTTGATAGGTACTATTCTAAGAATGGAATTCACGGAGAGAAGGCAGTTCTGGGAACACCACAAGAAAATGGTGTGTCAGAAAGGATGAACAAGACAATCATGGAGCATGCGAGGTGCATGAGATTGCATGTAGGATTGCCTTTACAATTTTGGGCAGATGTTGTAGATACTATTGTTTATCTAATAAACAAAGGGCCTTCAAGTTCCTCGGATGGTGGTATTACAGAGGAGGTATGGAAAGGTAAAAAGGTAAACTACTCTTTTTAAAAGACTTTTGGTTGTGAAGCCTTTGTCCACATTAACAAATAAATTATAACAAATCTTGAGGCAAAATCAAAGAAATGTACCTTTATTGGATATGTTGTTAATGATTTTGCTTATTGCTTTTATGATTATGAAAAACAAAAAATCATTAGGAGCAGAGATGTCATATTCAATGAAAAGATTTTGTATAAGGATCAGTTGTAGGAAAAGAAACAAGAAAAAGAAAACAGAGAATACACGGTGCTTGACGAGATCATAGAAAAAGTGATGGTGCCTGATGATGGACTCACTTGGTAGTCCAAAACGTTGGGTTCACAAAAACTCTATAACCCATCATTCCTCGTCTATCTAAAAACAACCACAACAACAACAAGCACTTCAAACACCTGAAAGTGGTGTTAGAAGATCTACCAGGATAAGTAGACCCCCTGAATGATACTCTCCTTCATTATATTATGTATTGTTGACCGATTCTTGTGAACTAGATTGTTATGAAGAAGCAGTGCAGGTAGAAACTAGGAAGAAGTGGGAAAAAGCCATGAAAGAAGAGATGGACTCCTTAGCACATAACCAGACTTGGGACTTAGTCAGGTTGCCTACAGGTAAAACAACATTACAGAATAAATGGGTCTACAAGTTGAAGGAAGAACATGGAGGTAGAAAAAGGTGTAAATCTAGACTTGTGGTGAAAGGGTTTGGATAGAAAAAGGGTATAGACCTTGATGAGATATTTTCTCCTATTGTGAAAATGAGTTCAATCAAAACTATTCTAAGTCTAGTAGCAGTTGAAGATTTGCATCTTGAGCAGTTAGATGTAAAGACAACCTTTCTCCATGGGGATTTGGAGGAAGAGATATATATGCAACAACCATAAGGATATGAGGTAAAAGGGAAGGAGAAACTAGTGTGTAAGTTGAAGAAGAGCTTGTATGGCTTAAAATAGGTTCCAAGGCAGTGGTATCTAAAATTTGATAGGTTTATTTCTGAACAAGGTTATACTAGATGTCACTTTGATCATTGTGTTTCTCTCAAAAGGAAAAATGATGGAAGCTATATTATATTGTTATTGTATGTAGATGACATGCTTGTTGCAGGTTCTAACATGTAGGAAATAAATGTGCTCAAAAGGAAATTGGCAAACTCATTTGCAATGAAGGATTTGAGTGCTGCAAAATAAATCCTTGGTATGAGGATAACTAGAGATATGAATAATCAAAAATTAACATTGTCTCAAAGTGAGTACATAGAAAAGGTGTTGAAAAGGTTTAATATGCAGAATGCAAAACCAGTTGGTATACCTTTGGCTAGCCATTTCAAATTAACTGAGGCATGTCCCAAGACTCAGGAAGAAATGACTCATATGTTTAAAGTTCCATATGCATCAATAGTTGGAAGCTTAATGTATGCAATGGTCTACACATGGCCTAATATTGCACATGCAGTGGGAGTTGTAAGCAGGTACATGAACAATCCATGAAAATAACATTGGATGGCAGTGAAGTGGATTCTTAGGTATTTGAGAGGTACCACAAATCAAGCATTATGCTTTGGTGGTTCAAACATTGCTCTACGGGGATATGTTGATGCGGATATGGTAGGTTGCAGAGATAACAGGAGGAGCACTACAGGATATGTATTTACTGTAGGTAGAACAGTTGTCAATTGGGCTTCAAAAATCCAAAGTGTTGTTGCACTTTCAACAACAGAAGCAGAGTATGTTGCTGCTACAGAGGCTAGTAAAGAAATTATTTGGTTACAAAGGTTTCTGGATGAATTAGGTAAGAAGCAGGAGTTGGGCAGATTATATAGTGATAGCCAAAGTGCCATACATCTTGCAAAGAACTCTGCATTTCATTCCAAGACTAAACATATACAGCTCAAGTACCATTTCATACGATCAACATTGGAAGATGGATAGTTGAAGCTAGAAAAGGTACACACTAGCCAAAATCCTGCAGATATGCTAACAAAAGTTGTAACCAGGGAAAAGCTAAGAATCTGCTCAGTTTCAATTGGTCTTCAAGTATGATGAATAAGATGAGGAACAACTAGGTCCAAAAGTGGAGTTATTGTCTAGCAAATGAAGCAGTGGTGGAGTTACTATAATCAGTCTCCAAGTGGGAGATTATTGGGTGTGGAGCCTGATTATCTTCTGTATTCAAAGGTTTTAGCTAGATGTATACCCCAGGAATACTGTAAACCCCTCCACGCGGGGGGGGCTAATCCCCATCGGATGAGGGGTCTGGGGGCTAGCGGTCCCCTGGCGGGGGTTCGGAGACAACACCCCCGAAACAAAAAATAGATGTAAAATTGCCTTGTAAAAGTCTAGTAGTTTCTAGTCAATCTGAGCCGTTTATTGGGCGGATGATCTGACTGTACAAGTTATGTTTAATTTAGGGTTTTTTTCCCTAGAAGGCAACTCCCCACTATATATGAGGGAATTGTATTGCATCTATGCATATATGTATTTTGAGTGTGAAAGAGAGAGGAGATTGAGAGTGAAGAGGGTGTTACAGTGGATCTGCTATAGGTTGTATCTCTTTAGTTTGCTAGATAATATAATAAAAGTAGGACTGACTGTTTCTTCATGGACATAGCCCAAACTAGGTGAACCATGTATATATGTGTCTCTCTTGTTTTATGTGTTTTCTGTGTTTATATTTTTTCAACCTTTTATGTGTTCCATTGCTCCGTAATATATAATTTTCTAACATTATCTTTGTACAACATGTGTTGCAGTGATGATGTGTTTTCCATCACTTGTTGAAGCAACAATGATATGTTGGCCTTGTTGTCATAGCTAGGGTCTTACATCCATCTTGATGTAAAATTGGCCACCAAGTATGTGTTATAAACTCATGGTAAGTGTGGGACATTTGGATCATTAGTTGGTCATAAAAGTCAGGCATGTAATTTGAAAAACAATGTAGTATAGGTTGGAGAGGTAGCAGGTGTTGGCTCGTCGCTTACAACTCCGAAGAACAAAGGTGAAGGAGATGGAAGCAAGACCTTTTTAGGATGCTTGTGATGTAGACAAGGTACAGAGAAGTTGCAAAATATTTTTCATTCTTTTGGAGGACCAAAAGCTCCTCATTGGGGAGGATTGATCTAGGTGGCTCTAGAGACATACTAGACAAAGAGGGTTTATGAACACTCGAAAATCAAAGTGTTTAGAATGATGTTGACCTAGGACTAGAGTATAGATATCTTCGTCTTGATCGTAAAGGTGCGAACGATTCATAAATCCAAGCTCGTATGAGGGAGAATGAGGCAATCAAAGTTTTGGTAAAAGTTGGGTTGTGGGCTAGGCTTAAGTGTCCTACAATTTGGCCGACCCTGAGGCATGAAACCTAGCTCCCAAAATCAATCAAAATTGTGGCCTTGTTAATTTTCCCAATATCCCTTATTTTCTAAAACTTCGAAAATTACCCCCTCTTTAAAAATCCAAAAAAAAAAAATTATAAATGAGGTGGCGGGCCACCACCGTCACCACCCCAAAAAAATTACATAACAAATTTTTTATTGAAAGGCTGACGGGCCATGAACCCCACCAGCCTAACCCCAACCATAAAAACCAAATCAATATTTAATATGGGCCGGCACCCATGACATCGCTGGACCATCCAACTACACCTGACATATATGTTAACCGAATGTATTATGGGGTGGGCGCGGGCCACCTCCGGTGGGCCTAACCCACACCTCAAAATCCCATACAACGCACCATATCACATGTAATACGGGACCGATGGGGGTTGAACCAGCCCAGCCCATGTGGCCGGCCCCCAAGGGGTAGCCCCAAAAACCATAACCATTGCTTCCCGTATAATACACAACCACCAAACGGTACCAACATACCAGCCTCCGGTCCAAACCTAATGTAGAAGTGCGAGA
This sequence comes from Pinus taeda, assembly GCA_000404065.3. Lineage (NCBI taxonomy): Eukaryota > Viridiplantae > Streptophyta > Pinopsida > Pinales > Pinaceae > Pinus > Pinus taeda. Next base: position 85,040 of record APFE030288337.1, on the reverse strand, counting down.
TTTAGGGGGCGGGTCACCCAATGCAAACCCGAAACACCCCGTATTTTTTAAAATAAATTTTGTTTAAAAAGATATATTTCGTGCAAAAAATAGGAGGGGCGGGGTTTGACCACCCGACCCCTCCTCAACTAATATGCCAACGTTACCACTGCACCAAACAAATTTCTTGGGTAATCCGCCCAAGAATTTTTAAAAGAACCAAATTTTTTTAGTGCACAGATAGATGGAGGAACCAGGAGCAGGCATAAATTTTGAGATAGAAGAGGCAAAATCTTGGCACGCAGTTTGAGGCAGTGTTTTGCAGGAGGGGTGAAAATTCACTGTGTCAGATTTTGACAAATTTTATATGGTTTCAACACTTCTTGACACCACAAACGCAATGGCACTATCCGTGTCTCCATCAAAGTTATGCATTTTTTGGCCATTTTTAGTTTGAGGATGTAACCATGATAGCTACAAAAATAGGGAGTGGAACCATGATCCTTGCAATTTTCGTGAGGAGGTAATTTTTCTCCATGTTGGAAAATAGTCAAGTTTATAATCATTTTTCATGGTTTTCCATAGGGATTGCAATGGTGAAGTCAGATTCACCTTTGGAGTTGCAGATTTCCAGTCCACCCTTGGAGCAGAATCTTTGAGGAATTTAGGGGGAATCTAAAAGATTCCTTGAGCCCCAGATTCTAAACTTCTCAGAATTCGAAGATTGGATAGTCGATTTTGCACTATTCAATGTGAAAAATCTGGTGGTGCATTCAGATTTCTCATTCTCTCATTCTATTCTAAGTGGGATGCAGGTGTCAACATTCATGATTGAGCAACTATTTCCATGCGATTGATGCCATGAGATCCATGGTCCAAGTAGCTTCAATATTTTGACATCTACTTCTTCAAATGGCCCTTGGTTGTGAGGTATATGCAGTGTTCATGTACTTCTTTTTGCTATGTATTGTGTTGCACAGGTCCTTAATTGATGTTTGATGCGGGACCCTGTTTCTTACTCATTTTTGTGATTCCTGTTTGATGTGACGCATAATCGCCTATGTGATGTATTTGTTGTCATGAATCATCATGTTGTGTTTTGAGATCCCTTTGTTGTATGTTTATGGGATACTCATGTGTCTCCATGCATGTTTGTTTTGATATCCCTTTTATGCCATGTTGGTGGGATGCTCATCATGCATGATTTTTTGTGTCATAATGATAGGAATCTTTTGACTGAGAGTTCCTGTAGTGGAACATCTCGTGGTGCCACTCCTGCGTGAGGGCATTTTCCTAGTATGATAACAACATAACCTCCTATGTACATCATTACTATTGATAGCACTTAATGTAGCAGCCTACACCATCTTGACACTAGGGCTCGGAGACGTAGTCCCTCCTAGATGAATTCCGTTATCAACGGCTTATGTTTTAATGTGCTGATAATTGTCTTGTTCCTCCTCTTTACAACATGAAGATGTATTCATTTGTGTTCTTTTTAAAAATGCAATTTAACACATCACGAAAGTAAAAGGTCTTGGAAGGGTCCTTTGTCACACTCGGACTTGGATCAAGCAGAGTGGCTCAAGGGAAAGTCACTAGATTTGTGTTGGGGGCCTGTTGGGAACGGGTCTTGTGGGGTCAATTTTGGGGTTAAAAGTCCAAGTTTTGGGGCAAAAGCCCAAGTTTTGTGTAAAGTCTCTGCATTTTGTGGTCACAGAGCGCGAAGATGTCAAGAGTCAATAAAGGGTTTCTGCCCTTCTTTTCTGTAAAACCATGTTGGCTTTAGAGTTCTACCCATGGTCTGCGGACCATGGGATTATATAAAAAGGAGGTCTTAGAGGAGTGTAAGATACTTCAGTTCATAGTTGAGTCTTTTTAAGTTTTATGAATGGGTCTGTGAGAGCTAAGAGCAAAGAGTCTTAGGGTAGGAAAAGGCTCTACAGCTAAGTGCACAGAGGCCTAGGGTAGAAGTCTGCAGTTGAGTGTGCAGACCCCTGCAGTTGTGTGCGTAGGGTAGTCAGAGTCTACACTAGATATTTGAATCAATAATAAAGAGGAGTGTTATGAAATTACCTGTGTATTTCACTTCTTTTCATTGGATGTGATTATATTATGTTGACTACCGGGTTTATGTTTTAATGCTAATCTGATGCACAAATCTATATGTTTTTCTGTTTTATATGACCGCAAGTAGAGATATATGTTTACGCGAAGATAACCATAAAGGCATGTTAAAGTAACCAATACTTAAGTGAATCTGGGTAGTTACAGAAGTAAGAGTAATGATAGGGGCACGTAAGTGCATGACCTATCTATTTAGGGCCCGCGAAGGATGATCACAGATTTTCGCAGATGCTTCAAGGACAAATAAGAAATGTACTTTGATAAGCTCTAAAGGGCTTATTGATCTATGTGAAGGAAGGATAGGGTAAATAATCGACATCACAACCATCTCAAGGTGCAGAAATATGGTTCCTGCATCCCCCCATACTGCTTCGGGTGAGACTTCAGTATGCGCTCCGTGGATGATGCCGAAAGGGCCAGTAGTGTAGGGATTTTCTTGGCTACTTAACGTTGAACCTGGGTCAAGGCCCATCAAGCCAACACCTACACCTGAAAACAAAAGATAATGCATCATGGTAAACTAGATAATTTTTGGATTTGATGTTGTCTCGTCATGACTGATTGCAAATACAAGTACATGGATGAGACACAGTGAGACGACAAATGTGATGAACAAGGAGTGCTTGCTAGGATACTTGTTCATTAATGGATGAACGCATGAATTCCAAGTACAAGCGAAGGAGAGACATGCACATGAAACATCAAGTGAACAACAAGACCATCGAAGACTCCACACACCTTGCCATGTGAAGTTGAAGCTATGATACACTAACAGTACATTCATCACTCAGCATCACTACAGCTCGACATTGACACCACCCACATCATGAACATACCAGAATTGTCGTGTCGAGTCATGTCATGAGTCATCTTGGCCACATCACTATTGTGGGCCATTCTGTTGTAATCCATGTAATGTAGCATGGAAGTCTAAGAGACCCACATGTAAAGTTGAAGAGTCATGTAAGTCAAACAGTCGTGGGGGAAGTCGAACAATCACAAGGGTTAGTTCCACCCTTAGCTATATACACCCCTCATTTGTACATGCAAAACACTTTTCACCTTGGCTCCTCCCACATAGCCTTGAGAGTCTGTAGTCTTTTATTTGAGGAATGAGTAGTGGGTCCAACACCCCACTATTAGGGTTAGTGATGCAATGGTGTACCAATGTGCCTTGGAACTTTTTCTTAATTAAAAATCCTGATAATAAGGCAACACATTTTCACACATGTATTGTATTCGTTTGTAAGACTATTCTTTGGATGCTTGTAATGCATGTTGCTTTAACCTGTATTAAGACAATTGAACTATTTCAGTTGTTCTAATATATATGATTTTGAAAATGTGTTGTATAAGTTGTTAACGATCTCTCACCCGTGTGGAGTATTCCGTCGGACCCTCGACATAAACATTCTCATAAACTTTTTATAATAGTTGTCACACATGTGTGGAGTATTCCGCTGGGTGTTGTACATGCTATCTGCTCACTGTGTGTTTGTGATTTCCGTATCCATGTGGTCTAATCCACTGAAAGTTGTGCATGTCCTGCTGTGTTGTGTGTCTCTAATAGAGTTGGGACAATTCCCTTTCAACTTGAGACTCACTTCCACCTTCCCCCTCTGCAGTGAAATAACAATACACAAGTAACAATAAGAACTCACGAGGCATGTGAACCTCACTGTTTTAAGACAAACAAAACCAATCTCGTGTGTTAACAAGCAAGAGCTAAGGAAAACATTTAAGACAATGGCAACTAGGCCATAATACTAGATGGGACTGCTACACCAAATGGTGTGAGGTCTAGTTGGGACTTCATACTAGGGAGATCCCTGAATGTTGGTGGGTCTAGCACTATAAACAACCTAAGACTTATGGGTAAAGTTACAATCTCGTGGTCATTCATTCCATCCCACCCATTTTAGGAAGATTCACTTGGAAATAAAAGGAAGTCAATTTGGGGGTTGGAGAGAAACTAATGAATGTGAGAAATATGCATCAATCAATTTGTACATGATCAGGTGTAACACATGCATGCATCATATCATAATATAGATGTGTCTTTCTTGAGTGATCAGACCAAAAAAATGATCAATTGAACAATCAAAACGATGAAGTGATCTAGCTCCATACAAGTGTGAGGGTGCTAAGTATAATAAAATTTCGTATCTCTAAATTATACAGTGTATCGTGTTATGAGAGAAAGTACATATTTCTCTTCCCCAGAAAGCAATTGTTTTTTTCCTTGGTTTACTTATTTTGTGGGTGGGGGGGGAGGGAGGGTAAAGAAATAAATTCCTCTCTTGTTGGTCAAATCATGTGTAGCATCCTTCTCTCTGGTGGTCTAAGTATTTCATTCATTTTACTTATTGGGTGGGGGGGGGGGGGGGGGGGGCGCATTGGTTAATCCTACTTGCGCACCTCTCCTTTCAGGTGAGCCATGTTGTAGCATCCTCTCCTGGCGGTCAAGTCATACTGTAGCATCCTCTCATTTTAGTTGAGACTGCTACTTACACATCCTTTTCTCACTTTACCAACATAAGATCATTGTAAAGGAAGTTGCGAAAAAGTGGCTTAATTCATGGGGACTTATATGTTAGAGGTAACTTTAGAAATAATATTAGTAATAATAAACTCTAACCTTTAGAATTTAGCTCGATGATAAGAACTATTCCAGACAGTTATAGGAACAAACCAAGTAACTTGGCAAACGTATCTAAGCAAGCATCATTGAACAACTAAGAACAACTAAGGTCATGTTCTATCCTATAAAGAAGGTTGAAAGTAAGGTCCTAACTTGGGTTATATTTATTTCTATAGTGCTAAAAGCCCTATAAGTTAAGATAATCTATAAGGTAGGAAATATGTATCTCTCTAGGTAAGGCCTCACTTACCTACTTTACGTAGATGGAAACATATACACAAATTCCTATATTCATCGAGCTATGTTTGGATAACCAAAATTACCTCTCCCCCTATACATATTGTGATCCATTAAAATAAGTGACCACTTCAGCACATATAATATGACAGACCCATTAACAGCTAGCAAAAGAGCTCTCTCTCATAGGATCAATTACTGCTGCTACGAGGTTGGCTAAAGTGACCATGCATAATTACATATATAAATATATGCATTGTATTCTAAGCATAATTTACTAAGGCTAATTACATTATATATTTCATAACAGCACACATATCTAATTCGATTATTGGATCATGAATGAAAGGACATATATCCTTCATTACATAATTACATATATAATGGTCTAGTCCTAATCAAGCACCACATCCTTCATTATGTAATTAGAAATATAATTATATATATAATGATTTAACATCACTTTTATCTGTTATTATATCATGAAATTGACTCGTATATAATGAATAAAAACTCCTTGGCTAACGACCCCAATGATGATTAGGAGAACTGGTTCATCGATTGACCATCTAGTTCGGAAAAATCCTAGTTTGATCATTATATAAACATATATAGGATCACATATATAATGATATGACAAGTTGTGCAAGAAAGGCTCGACCAATGGGAGAGGATGTGCAAGTAGGGTTCAACCAATAGGAGAGGATGCACAAGCAGGGTTCGACCAACAGGAGAGGAATTGAAAGCTATACCCTCCGGGGGATAGGAACCAAGATTATCTGCTATACCCCTAATTCCATAGTAGTGTTACTTTGTGTAGTCTTTTAGGTAGGATAGAAAATGGAATGTTATCCCTTTTCTTGCCTTCCTTCAAAGTGAAGGAAGGAAGGGAAGTAAGGTTATCCTTACCCAGGCTAGGCTTTTGTCTTCACCTCGTTCTAATACCATATTAAATTTAGTCAACAATGGTATGTTCTATGCTTAGCACAATTACTTCAATGTACTTTAAGAAACCCAATGACAATTTCCAAATTAGTTTCCAATAGAAATCACATTAAGCATAAATCACATTGATAGTAATTGTAGATAGAACATAAAATAAAATGCAGAAGACAAGCCAAGATAAGAGGACACCATATTTGGCGGATGTTAGGGAAAAACCCCAATGTGGGGAACACCCTTTGATAAATTATTCTTAGTATTATTTCAAATGTTCATTAGAGACAAAGTACAATAATATAAAGTCAAAGTCAAAATTGATTTGCCAAATCACTGTCCAAAACAACCCTATAAAATTCTACAATATTGCTTCTTAGTCAAGAACAGTCAAATTAGCCCTAACCAAGAAGTCAACAATGGTCAATGCAACAACAAGCAGTCAAATTGGAGCTTGGTAAAACCGAGTAAAATTTGGCCTTAATTATTAGTGAAATTCAACCCAAAACAGTCAACAAATCTGTGGTCAAATTTGGTCAACCTGAAGTCAAACCTATGGTCAAACAAGCCTATGGTCAATGCAGGTCAAAGTCCTCATTTTTCATTGATTTTTTTGTCCAAAAATGTGGCTTGCTGAGACAAAAGTTCACCCTAAAAATGGAAGTCAAAGCATGGCTAGAAAGTCAAAGTCAACATCTGTCAACACTAGTCAAATTGAAAAAAAGTTTGAAATTTTCAGCCATGTAAATCTATTTAGAAATTTGACCTCCTTGCTACTCATGTGTGAGAGAGAGAGAATTCCCAATAGTGATACAAATCAATGAGAGCAAGAGAGAGAAGAATTTGTGAGTGATGATGATACCGAATGAGGTGAGAGGTCACTTGTATTTATACAAGTTAATGAGGGTGAAGTGACACATCCATTAGGCTTCATGAGGCTACATGATGATGTGGCCGACTTGAACAAGTGGGCATAAATTCAAAAACCACACTTCTGATTGTCCAAGTTAGATGATATTTATGTTAATTTTGGTCCTCTTGAAAAGAGGAATATAATTCAATCATCATCTCCATCAAATGAGTTGTCCCAAGGTGGAATTTGGCCCTAGTTTCCAATTTTAACAAGCTGTTATACAATGACAACTCTCTATTTATTGAAAATTGTAACATGGTAAGAACATTACTTCTTTACAGTTTTCCTGCCATTGATAGAAAAAATGACAAGAAACCAACTTAAGTAATTTAAGGCACTTGAAATATAACACAATACCATATCTAGGGACAAAACTCATATATCCTAGCTATTAAATTAATAATATGTTTAAATAAAAAATTGTGTTTTGCTTAGGGACACAAAAATCAAACATAATTATGGTAATCATGATATAATTCTCTATATAATTAATGTTTAAATGCATAAAATTAGATTAATATATAGTGACCATATAATGAAAGGTTATGATGGTCACCTCCCCTACATATTCATTGATTCAATAAAGAACCTTTCCTTTAGACTTCATTGGCAATCAATGATGGGATAATTGAAACTGCCTTGACCTGTTATCCTTTGCCAGTCTCTAAAAAATATTTTTCTGGTTAATCATTATATGATGAACTTAGTTGGTAATATTCAAATAGATGATAAATAAGGTTCAAATCCACTGAAAGACAACTATCATATATTATATGCAAATATGTCTACTCCCAATCACGTACAAGAGGTAATCCTGAAATGCAATAAAACTCAAAATGAGATTTTTGTACATAGTATTTGAGAAACTTTTCCACTAGTTCTAGTAGACAACTAACGAATTTTGAAGGTCGATATTTCTTTTAGCAGGCAAAAATTGAAGTATGGTGTTTAACAAGTAGGTGTAACTATTGAATTCTATGGTGGTGGACTTGACAGGGTCAATTTTGGAGATCTTACTATAGTGAAAAAATATTCTATATGTTGTAGCACCCATCATCATTTGAATTTCATTTTTAATATTATCACAAAAAATAAAAAAATCAAATATTATGTTTTAAAAATCAAAAGTGAATTTGAAAGTTTTGAAGCAATGATTTGATTTATATTATTGATGGCATTCAAAAACAATATAAGGTGGGCTCGACCCATCTACTAAAGCTTGAGTGGTATTATGAGATATAAAAAATGATGGCTTAAGAGGCGAGTAAAGTGCTCTGTGAGGGAACCATGAGCACGAGTTATAACTCAGGCTCAACCCCCATAGTTGACCATGACATCGATATAGTTGACTAAGATCTACAACCTGTGATCGCTGTGGGGGTTCAAGCCTAATGAACCTCCTGTACACTCCTTGCCCCTGCAGCGGGCCACCCCCATCATTTCAATCCACCTTGTCTCCTCCACGTCATCTGCCACTCTCATTCATTACTGTCCACCTCACCCACCATGCCCCGTCACCTCATATTCGACTCCATTAATTAGTTACATTAATTACAGTGTTTCCCTCCATTTTGCTTATCATATATATAAAAGAAAAGTAAAACCCCATTGCATTAGTCTTTTGTTTTTAGTACTGAGAAACCTCGCCTCCAGTTCAGAATTTTGAGTCAGCAACCATCCCAACAACTGTCATCCACAGACACCATGGCCAAACTAGTAAGTTCTTCCTCAGTCATCCATACCCCATTAATGGATGTCGAACATGAAATTTATGATATTCTCTACACAATGAAGCGTCTTTCACTGTATCAAGAAGTCATTCTGAATCATAAAAAGTCCCCTATATTCATGAGAATGGGTAGGTTAGGTGTTTTAGCAGCTTTTGTCCCAAGGACTCATTTGTTCCTTGAATTTATTCAATGGTTAGCCTCAACAATGCACCCCACGAATTGTTTTGTAATGAATCAATCAGGGGAGAGTGCTTTTCAAGTAACCTCACAATTAATTCACCAAGCTTTCAATTACCCTATATCTAGAATTTACACCACCTTTACTGAAGAGTCTTTGGTTTCATATTATGATAACCTATCCCCCCAGGAGTTTTCTCATGTTACCTCTTTCGTCGCTCCTAAATCTGGTCAATTCTCTCTAGATGGGAATATGTTCTCTTTAGACATTTTTACAGTTGATATAAGACCTGTCTTACAAGTAATTTCTAAGGTTATAGGAAAAGAAGACTCCAAGTTGGTTGATAAGGTAGTGCTAGGATTTTTCTCTTTAATGATGAAGGCGGAGGTAGTAATAGATATTCCAACATTCTAGGTGGATAGTATGAATACCAAATTCATGACTTTGCCTCTTACTGGGCCCTTCAAGTTTCCCTCAATTATTACTTATTTATTACTATACCAGAATGTTGAACATTTTACAGATTCAGGAATAAACGTTGTTGACTCAAATAAAAAGAAGCAGTCAGTGGTATTTTGGATAGACTTGATAAGAGGTGATCCAGGAGATGGTGGTTTATTTGAGTTCACTTCTTTATTCCTTCTAGTGACTTATAAGATCTTGAATGGAACGTTGCCCCCAACATTTCTTCCTAAAGCTCAAGAATTTCTTCAATTGAGTAAATATATAAGGTGTGGAGATTGGTTCATCTTTGAAGAGCATGCAGAGATTAGGCTTTATGGAATCTCCGTCAAGCCTTACAGATTACCAAAATTTGTTCCAATGAGGTTTTTTTCCCTTGAATTTATCAGGCAGAGCTTGAATGTAGATTAGGTTCATTTTGTTCCTATGAATAAAATCTATCTCTTTAAGTTTCCCAAAGCAGTGGGACCCTTCATTATGAACACTAGATAGGCTTCCCAAGAGGTCGAGAGATTATTGAATGATATGTGTCTTTTACAGGTGGTTGAGTGGGCTTATGACCCTCATCAAATTATTTCAAAGAGAAGGCTAGAGAATGGATATTCAGCCTTTGTGCATGATAGTAGACTAGAAACAGAGAAATTGACAAATGGAGGTTTGTAAAACACTCAGGGGATAGAGATTGAAACCCCTAGTATTAGAGAAAAAGGTGTCAAGAGGGTTAGGGAAGAAGTCATTGATTTGGATCAGGAACAATCCAAAGCAACAAAAAGGACTAAGATTCTGGATGCAATGTCTTTAGCACAACCTGGTTTAATGATTTAGTTAGGAGAAATAGAAGGTGCCCCAGCTTCCCCATCTTTCAGAGAACTTGTTCATGATCAGGTTCCTTTAATTCAAAATATGTTTTCTCAAATAGCTAAGAGAAATCAGAAAGTGAAGTTAAATATGGAGGCTTAAGTTGAGTCTCAAGTTTCTCTTGAACAAACTAGATTGTTATCTGCTATGGATCTAGAGATAAGTGAACTTAAAATTGCTTTTTCTCATCCTACTAAAATATCAGTTGGGTCCACTAGTAATTTCAAGATTGTGAATTTGACTATTGACACTCACAAGCTTCCAATGCTTGACAAGATCAATTTTCACATGAAAATTGGGTAATTGATCGTAAATGATTTACATAAAACAAATGCAATAGCTGTTAAGGCAGAAAAAATGCTAAATAACATAATTCAACAATTGATGTTGGAGAAAGACAAATCTAGAGCTTTGATTGCTCAAGTGGATGAACCAAAGAAAATTATCATAAAAATAGGTGTCAATCTTGATGATCAGCCTGCCATTCAGAATTTGTTGCAATTTTCTAAGTCAAAGATTACGGTTTTGAGAAAAAAATGAATCTACCTATAGGTGAGCATCCCATTGCTGCAGGAATAGTTGAAGTAGAAAATGAAGAGTAAAAGATCCTACAGGATGTGTTTCAGAAAACTAAAGAAGTTTATTTACTTAAAGAATCTTTGGATAAGCTACAATGATAGGTAGACACTAATGTATGTACAATACTAATACCAACTAACACAGAAGATCCAATAGCCCAGGTATTGCAGTTGGGAAAAGAACTAAAAATGGTTGAGCATGATGTAAAGAAAGCACAAAGAGAATTGGAAACAACTTGTAAGCTATTGAATTTGAGTGAATAAGAGGAAAAAATGGAGAAATAAAATGCAAAGAAGTACAGGGAATATCTCCTAAGGATTGAAGATGAAATTAAAAGGTCGAAGGAAAAAATGAAGGGCAATATGTCCTTAATTCAAGCCAGGGAAATCCTCTGGGATGAAATCATTGAGATTATCAAGGGCATTTGGGAATTTCTTATTATTATCTCTGAAGAGAAAAAAATAGTTTGAGACATGGAAGGTGTGGTCATGGAAAATAAGCAAAAATATTTAGATAGATCAAAGTTTGGAGAAAGAATGATAGATTTCATTAATTCTAAATCTACTTCAGAATTGAAGGAACATGACATGCCAGATAGAAAATTATGTGCAATAGATTTTAACAGGATGATTATCAAGAATATTGATAGGAATATTGCTAAGAAGAAGATAAATGAGATGAAGGAAGTAGTTTCCAAGTTTAACATCCTATTTGATAAAATATTTAGAGTTGTACTTCTCTCTTGTTGGGATCTATAAAGAAACTTGCTGCCATGGAAGACATATGAGACTTTGTTAGTTGAGGCAAAGAGAAAAGTGGATAACACTCATGAAAAGACAACAGTGTTAAAGGGAGCCACCATTGTGAACTACCTTAACAAGGATTTTAAGCTTCTATGGATGGTGAAGACTTTGTTTACATCTAAGCCTACTTATAGTAGCATTACATCTTGTAGAATAGCACTTGACAAATTGGAGGAAGCACCAAAGTCAAATGTACCATTATGGAGAAAATGCAAGAAATGGATGACAGAGGATACCAAAGATACACCAGCAGAACCATCTACTCAAGCCACAGATTCAAATAGCAAACAACAATCACCAATCATACTTTAATTTCTATTACTTCATGTTATTTTATTTCTTGAGAAAAATGAGGTGTCTTTTACCCTCTAATGTAATATTTTGTAATGAGTTTTACTTTGGATAGTTAGAAAGTAATTGAGTAGTTGGACAGTTTTGGTAGTTACCAACTGTCTCATGATGTATAAAAAAGGGAAAATTATAGAAAAGAGGTCTGAATTTTGAAGAACCTGAAGACTATGCTATTGTGTACTTGATAGACTGATGATTAATGAACGAATCAGGATTTTTCCATACAGTGTTGGGTATGATTTGTAATTTCTCTATTTTGTGTTATTATGTTTCTTCCTCTATTTAAACATGGTAATGAAGCTGCAGGTCTTTGTGTACTTATGTGAATAAAGTTAAATTTTCTTAAAAGAGTGCTCCCATATTTAAATTTTTTTCCTCTATATTTCTTCTATGTTACAGATAATAGTTTCTGTCAAACACAATGTATTATCTTTAATTTCTTAAGATATTCTTCACACAACATTTATATCTAGCATTTTGAGATTTTCATATCAGTTAAATATTAAGGGTTTAAAGTCAATTCCTTCAGGTCCTTTATGTGAGGATACATTATACAAATAAGTGACATGCATAATAAAATTTAATGCCTTAAGCACAATTTCTCCACAACCAAGAAATTGGTTTCTTAAGGGACAACATTGCTTGGAGCTGTTGTTGGGGACTGAAAGCAAAAATGCTTTTCCCTGGGTTTTTAGTATTTTTCTCTAGTTGTTCAGTGAGGAGGAAATATTTGGCTATACTGAACAAAAAATAATAACTCTAGCTTACAAAAGGCCTCATACGAGTTCAGATACTTCACATCAGAAAGGTCAATCCCTTTCAGACCTTGAGAGATTAGTTTCCAAGAGGGTTGGAAAGCCAAAAACTCCATTAACACCAAGTCCTGCACTATCTACACCTGGAAACAATTCATCACATCTTTCATCCAAACATTCACCTATTATTGATCAAGAATTACCTTTTACATCCACTTCATTTCAAGAGCCAATTGTCAAGAATAGTCTTTAGAGTCAGTTTCTTTTCAGTGTTCAAAAATATATCTGCTAGAGTTGTTCAACTTGAACCTATATATACATTCCCCCTTTTCATACTCCATTTACCCCTCAGACAGGTTCTACATCTGTTGGTACTCAAGGTTCAGTAAGTTCAGATGCAAACATGGAAGCACTTGCATTCTTGTTGAATAGGTACGCACCTATTCAGTTGCCTCAACAATTGAATCCAATGCCTCAATAATACCTAAAACTTCTTCCTCATTTCTAAGGGGAAGATGAACAAATAACAGAGATTCATACAGCGGTGTTTTGTAATTTACAACAAATCTCAATGTTGAACACCTGGATGTTGTTTTAAGACTTTTTGTGCAATCCTTATATGGTGAAGCAAGAAAGTGGTTTAAAGGGCTTCCTAATAACTATATTCCTACATGGAAAGAGATGGAGTGCCAGTTCACCCAGGGATGGGGAGAGAAATGAGATCATGGGTACTCACTTATAGAGTTCAATTCTATTAAAAATAAATTTGATGAAAGTGTTGTTGAGTTCATCAGAAGGTGTAATAAACTTTACAACAATCTTCCAATGGAGATCAAGCCCCTTCCTACTAGTGCAAAAATAAATCTTACAGGGGCATTTGAATAAGATTTTGGGTTTACATTAAGGGAGAGAAGATCCACAACCCTTGAGCAGATTCAAACTAATGCTTTAGAAATAGTAGAAAATATGGTGGCTGCAAGTAAAGAACTAGAGGCACAACGTACCCAAGATAAGGGAAAGGACAAAGTGGAATCCTCTCAAAGTCAAACATTAGAGGATATGAATAATGTGATAAAAAGTTTGTCTAGCAAATTGATTAAATTGGAGTTGGAGAGTAAAAGTTCTCAAAGGAAAGTACAACAAAATGGAAACTTTAATCCCCAATATAGAAGACAACCTCTGTAGATTTTGCAGAAGGAAAGAAAAGACCAAGATCAAGTTCAAGCACCACTTTACTTAGAGGCAGATCCTGATGAAATACCAGAAGAGCATTCCAAGGATCATGATAATCATATTTCCACATTGTATGCAGGAGATGAAAATGAAATAGGTGTAGAGGGAGAAGAATATATTGAAACACATGCTACTTATGATGAAAATGAAATTGATGAATATTGGAAGCAATTTACTAATTTTATGTAGGTATAATTACATAAGAAATATGACTTGAGATCAAGGAAAAGATCTAGAATTCAAGAAAATGAAGGTGAGCAATAGGTTCCTGCTTCCCTACAAAAGGCGACTCCATAAGAACCAAAACTTGCAAAATAATTAAGTAAAAGAAAGCAACAACATAATATAAATAGCAAAACTTAGATACATCAAGGTGAATCTTCCCAGGATAAAATTAATAAAATTCCTTTAGAAAAAATTGTTTCCATTCTATTGGGCCTCCAAAATGTCTTTAAAATGACATCCACTTTCACCTTTATCGCCACCATTTCACTCACATGTCACAACTCCATAACCATATAATCTTTCATTAGCCACCATTTTCATAAATATATGGGTTAGGATCCTTATTTACCAAAGTTATTTATTTTATGTGTTTAAAGTGAATCTATGATTAAAAGCTAGGAAATTAACATGCTTTCATGTATCTATATATGGGGTTTGAGTTTCAAGACATGTGTAGGTTATTTGGAAGCTTCCAAAGCACCCTTATGTGGCCTCCAATGCTCAAATTCGAATTCCCTTCAAAGGAGATTTGGATAAAGGTCAAAGAAGGATATGTGTCCTATTTGGATTATAACTCTATAAGGTGTCTCATCATTTCTTATTTGGATTAGAACTCTATGAGACACCTAGGGTATATCTGTCTCGTTATGAGTTATTTGGTTGTAAATATATGAGATTTTAGTGAATCCTCATTAAATAGGGTAGCTTCTTATGTTTTTGTATAAATAGGTGAGCCTTTTCCTTTGAAGGCATGTGTAAAGTTTGGGAAATGTTCATGTTTTTAATAGAGAATTTGGAGCTTATACTTGAATATTTGAAGATTCAGTTTTGTTTGCATATGGAGCTTCTTCACTTGCCATCCTCATACACCATTGGAATGGCCATCTAATGGTTGTGATATTTAATTGCTTTTATAAATTAAAGTTCATTTGCTTTCTTAGTATTAGTTTTAGAACGATTGTGTAATCTTTGCTTTTCTAAAAACATTTCAATAGGGAAGATTTATGTATTTTCTAATTATATTAAGTTTGAGGCAATGGCTCATAGTTATTTAGTTTCCTTTCATGTTCTGTTATTTACTTTCTTAGATCAAACCATCAATTAATTGTATAATTGAATAAAGGATCATGCCAAGAAGGTGACTTCAAATTGGGTGATTGAATGTTCAACCTATGCAATCATTGAGCTTTACTTTTTTAGTTCTTTTATATTTGCTTTAAGATCCTCATTTAATTGCATTAACTGATATTCCTAAAGATCATTCTAAGAAATTGATTTAATCATATTTCAAGATTGTATGGTTGAATATTTGATACATGCAATTACTGAGTTATTTTTTGCACACATTAATTGCTTTTCTAGGACATTAGAAGTTAAAGTATAAATAGTTGCTTACACATCATCTCAAGAAGGTAACACTTCATAATCGAATGCTAGAGTAACTAAGAATACATTAATTGTTTTGATTTCGCAGGTTAGTTGAATTTCATTTTTATTATTTGATTTCATAGATTAGATGAATTGGTTTCCATTATTTTGTAGTTAGATTGATCTAAATTCAAAGACAATTTCTAGCACATACAGTGCATGCATGCTTCACAAGTTTATGAAACCCCCGGGTTGACAAATTAAATGACATGAAATCACTTTGCTCTAACATTTTGGTGTCGTTGCCAGGGAAGTGTGCATAGGAACTAACTTTCAATTTAGAGTGTATTTTATTTGTTTTTGTTTTTACTAACCATTTATGGACATGGGATCTTGAATGTAGCCTAAAGACTACATTGAGGAATGGTATCAAGAAGCAATTACGCCACAATATTCATCAATTCTTCAAGAGATCCTTGTGAAAAATCGAAAGGCCAAGTCGATTTCGCATATCCTTACAAACAACCAGGTATATTTTTCAAGTTGGGATATGAGAATTTCAAAAATTCTAATCCGTAAATGGCTTCATTAGAAGCATGAATAATATAATTAAAAAAAAAAAAAGTTTTTAGATAGATAAGAAAAATAAAAATATTTTTTTTATAGTTTTTAGGATAAATTTGATGTTCTATGGTGCAATAAGAACCACCCATCTACTAACCCTTGGTAGGAAAAATTTGCAATAAAATAAATGGTTGAGAACAAAGAGCACAAACGAAGATCAGAAACGGTAATTTATGGTATGAGATCAATCCTTTTCATTTTATTTTTGCAAAATTTATAGAGGAATCGATTAACAAAATCTTGACAATGCAAACAAAATAAATCTCTCAAGTATGCTCTCCTTCTGCACTTTGTGTGACCTGGAGGATCAGAAAAATAAATTGTTTTGTTAGTATATCATAAAAATTATTTAGCTACTGTAAGACTTGCAAATCCATGTGCAAAAATCCTTACCTCTGTAACACAAGATTTATATCTTCTCTTTTCCTTTGCTTGAAGACATCCATGCAGCCACAAGCCCAACCTTCAAAACCTGCAAATCAAAAAACATGGGAACATTTCTAGAAAATACAACAACATAGACACCTGATTTTAAATGAATTTTCTAAGCAAACTAGGGTGAATATGAAAAAACTGAGACATGAGTTTTCTCTGGAATAGGGGTAATTAGGTAACCTGTGAATTATTTCTTGGATTTTGCAACCGATTATGAGAAATACGAAATTGATTTTTCCAGAAAATGTAATTGCCAGAAAGCGTAAACTCTCTTGACACCCAATTTTAAAATGAATTTCCTGAGTGAACCAGGGTGAATTTGAAAAAACTGGGATATGTTTTTTTTTCGGGAATGAGATAATTTTAATAACCCAGAAACAGTTTCCTCGGATTCCTAACCATTTGGGATAAATTCATGGTTCTTCAGAGCTCCATTTTGTAGATTGCATGAGGGAAAAATGATTTGTTTTGAACTATTCTAACATGGAAATTTGAAAGAAGAAAAATCCAAGTGAATAACAAACTCTGCTCCACATGGCATGTGGTCTAAGAGTCCAATTAGATTTAATAAATTAGATTTTAAAAGAATCCAAGTGAATAACAAACTCTGCTCCACATGGCATGAGGTCTAAAAGTCCAATCTAATTTAATAAAGTTGATTTTAGACACATATGTGTCACATGATTAAAAAAAAAAACTTTTTCTATATAATTTATTTGATAAAGAAAAAAAATAATAAAAAAAATAAATAAATAAATTTGAAAGAGGCATTGCAATTATCACTGGATTTTGGCTCCAGTAAACCAAAACATTGTTTCTTGCTCTTTGAATTCATTTTTAGTTATTTATTGACTTGGGTTGTTTGTTCAGGATTTTAGCTACAGAAACAGTTCACATTCTGCAGCTGGAAAACAATTCTGCACCTATGCATTTAACTCAATTATTTATTTTTCAAACAATGAATTCTAACAAAAAATTCATGATCAACATGCCATTTCATCTGCTTGCATCATATTTCACTATACCATCATGTTCCCATGCCACATTTTACATGACAATTTTCACAGTTTCATAAAAATTTCAAAATAGCCTAACTATCTCATTTTTTATTCAAGCATTGTTGGGTTGTGTTATATTCTTTCCACGACTAGCCCATGTAGTTAATCGGGGGGTTAGAAGGGGGGCAAAGCCCCCCTTCTTTGTGCCAATTGTGTAGCGGAGGGGGGTTATAGGGGGTTTGAGGTGCACCCATAACCCCATTGTATTGGATGCTTCAACATGTATAAATATGTATTATAACATTGAAAGGATGATAATGAAAAATCAAGCTAGTAGTCAGGGTTTTGGGATTTAGGGGAAATCTTTGTGTATATGTGTTTTATGTGTTATTCTCTCGAATTGTTTATTTTATGTATTTTAGAATTCGTATGCAGGTAATTTCTATATGGGATTAAAACCTTCATTTGGTATCAGAGTTGTTTTGGCGTCAAGGGGATGCCTTTGCTGCTGAGGGGTTTCGCTCGGGCCTGTGGTAGACCCTGTTCAGTGGGAGATCTACGAGATTGATTCTGGTGGTGAAAGAAGATGGCAAGCAATGGAAAGATAGAGATCAAGAAATTTAATGGTCAGAGTTTTGAGTTGTGGAAGCTCAAGATGGAGGATCTGTTGGTGGA